>CAKNXH010059179.1:121773-134207 GCA_932178445.1 Andricus quercusramuli
AAATTTTTGATGTTAATTTTCTTGACCAGGGTAATACGTAATAATTATTAGTTATTACTATTAATTACTTATGATGTTAGAGTTTTTTTTACTGGTCGTTTCAATATTTTCATTAAATATTGATACTTAAATTGTGAAAAAAAATCTCTCTAGCTCCGGTGGGATTAGACAAAATTTTTTTTTTTGAATTAGACAAAAAACTTTAACATCATAATTAATTAATAGTAATAATTAATAATTATTTCGTATTACCCTGGTCAAAAAATTAAAATTAAAAATTTAATTTAAACCTTTCAGTTTAAGTGCTATAATCTTGCAAGTATAAGGAATGACATCGACATTCTACTTGTAAGGATTGTGAAGAAAATTATCTCGTCTCTCCGTAGCTTAGTGGTCAAGAGCGTCAGACCGCAAGTCTGAATGACGTGGTGTTCGAATCCCACCGGAGCTAGACATAATTTTTTCACAACTTAAGTATCAATATTTTATGAAAATATTGAAACGACCAGTAGACAACAAACTTTAACATCATAATTAATTTATCTTTTTGGTTGAACATTAATTTATTCATTTTTCTTTAAATTGCAAATTCGTCTTTTTTTGAAGAAATTAATCTTCTTGGTTGAAAGTTCATATGTTTGGTAGAAATTTAATCCATTACAGTTACAGATGCATCATTTTATTTGAAACTTTATCGCTTTTGTTGAAATTTTTATTTTTTTTTTTAAACTAATTTCTCACTGATGATTTAACTTCTATTTTTTAGTTGGAAGCTGCTATTTTCTGGTTCAAGATTCAAGTGTTTAGTTGGAAATTGATCTTTCCGAAATGAAATTTCAACTAATTGGTTTAAATTTTTTCGTTTTTGGTTATTTTCGACTTTTTAATGCCCCTTTCCCCATGTAACATTCCGTAACATTTCCTTTGTGACCCAGCCCCCCTAGCCCTACCCAATATTACCTAATATAAGTAAATACTAATTATTTAACATAGGAGCTAATTTAAATGCACGTAATAAAAATTTTTTATCAATAAACGTAAGAATTACTTAACAGTTTTTAATAAATTGAACTGCTGGATGCAATAAATTATGTTCGAATCTCGTTCAAATCAGGCAGTTTCTGTACTTATCACGTTGTATCTCCGTGTGACGAAATATGTTGTTCTTAGAGTAAATTAGGCGACACGTTTGGAAATATAAAAAGTCGACTTTTACAAAAAAATCCAGACGTACATTTTTTTACCAATTTTTTGTTTAATTTCTCATTTTATAAGGAAAAAATGCTGTGAATTTTATGTGGGCTAAACTGTGAATATCTAGAAAAGTACTGCAAATAGTGATGGGCACTGCTCGGCCTCACTGTGGTAATTCCTGACCTGACCGGTAATGTCCGATCATGACGGTAAAAGTTGGTAAAACGCGGTCAGACCCAAATATCTCCAGTTTTTTCATAGAAAAAAATTCGTGTAGTTGTTAGGACATACCCTATGCTAAACCTGTACAAAAACTTTATCGGTTCTAAATGTTCCAGTTACTCTCAAAGCTATAAAAATGTGAAAAAGATGAGCATAGCAGACGACACTTTTGACAGTTTCGCGCGAGTTTCGAGGAGAATTTGGAAATGACACATTATATTATATTGTAATGTTTTAATTATTTATTTTAAATTATTTAGAAAATTTTTTTTAATACATCTATACATGACTATGTACACACAATTTATATATTACTACTAAATGTGAATTTTTAATCGAATTTGTATATACATTAATATTTTAAGATACCGGAAAAAATTAAAACAATTATATTGCAAGTTAAGAAAAGCAGCATTTTTATTTGCGATCATAACCTACAAGATACAAAGTACTCACTTCAGTATTTAGGAATGAAATTAATAGATTTTCTGTCAAAAGTAACTTAACATACATCGAGGTTCTCTCTCTTTTCCTACGGTCTTTTCTCGAGGATCGAGGTTCACTCTCTTTTCCTACGGTCCTTTCTCGAGGATTGAGGTTCTCTCTCTTTTCCTACGGTCCTTTCTTGAGGATCGAGATTCTCTCTTTTCCTACGGTCCTTTCTCGAGAATCGAGGTTCACTCTTTTTTCCTACGGCCCTCTCTCGAGGATTGAGGTTCTCTCTCTTTTCCTACGGTCATCTCTCGAGGATTGAGGTTCTTTCTCTTTTCCTACGGTCCTTTCTCGAGGATAGAGGTTCTCTCTTTTTTCCTACGGTCTTTTCTGGAGGATTGAGGTTCTCTCTCTTTTCCTACGGTCCTTTCTCGAGGATTGAGGTTCTCTCTCTCTTTTCCTGCGGTCCTTTCTCGAGGATCCGAGGTTCTCTCTCTTTTCCTACGGTCCTTTCTCGAGGATCGAGGTTCTCTCTCTTTTCCTACGGTCTTTTTCTCGAGGATCAAGGTTCTCTCTCTTTTCCTACGGTCCTTTCTCGAGGATCGAGGTTCTCTCTCTGTTCCTATGGTCATTTTCTCGAGGATCGAGGTTCTCTCTCTTTTCCTACGGTCCTTTCGCGAGGATCGAGGTTCTCTCCGTCTTACTGTCTCTCTGGGTGGGTCGGCTACAGGGAAGAATGTCTATCTCGGAGTTATCTCTGGTCGTAGATGAACCCAGCGAAGGGGAATAAACAGAGTCTCCATAAGCGAAAGACTGAACAACGCCGGAAGGCTTTTGCCGAGCGGCAGGGTGAAATTCCACCGGTCAAGAAACGGAAAAGTATTCGCCTGGATAAATGGCAACGTCTTTATCTTGCCTCGCAGAAAGTTGCCGGAGCAGAATCTATCCCCTCGACCTCAGCCCTCCTGATCTCGCCGAAAACTGACCACACCCAAGAGTACGACCCCACTCGCCCGGGATACAATGGCAGTCCCCTCAGGATCCCTCCTGTTCATGGAGGCATAGTGCACCACGAACCCTACACGCCGGGCGCCGAGGCACAGTCACATCTCGCTACAGTCGTGGCCCCACCTAGCGTTGGCTCCTCCACAAATACGTCAAATCCGGTCGACGTGCCGACATTCTGGCCTCACCACCAGGGCCCCCAGGATCCAGGAACTCTCCCGCTACCCTACCTCGGAGGCCTCTCCCTGGAACTGGAGGCTTATTTGACTGAGGAGGTTCTTCAGGCCGTCGAGTCATTTGCGACCTTGGACCAAACCCCTTCGCCCCTGGAGATTATCACGGCAGAAGAAGTGGAGGATGCCATCCCAGTCCCCGCTTCGCCAGAAAGGACTAACTCGCCACTGACCATTACGTTCAACGAGGAGCTAATTGTAGCCCCGCAGAAAAGGACTAACTCGCTGCTTATAATTACGCCGGACGAGGAGATAATTGTAGTCCCGCCGGAGAGGACTAACTCGCCCCTCACAGTTACTTTGGACGAGGAGATAATTGTGGCCCCGCAAGAAGGGACTACCTCGCCCTTTACAATTACTCTGGACGAGGAGATAATTCTAGCCCCGCCGGAGATTCTAGCCACTCTTAGTTACGCAGGAGGGGGAGGAAATCGAGGCCACTCAGGACGACAACTTTCTGGATCTCCAGACCTCGCCAATCCGATCGTCACCGACTCTTCCCCATAGCTTGACACCTGATTACACAACCTGGCCCGGGTCATCCAAGGGATCCTTTCCCCGGGAGGTTCTACGACCCCCTACCCCGGGGGCGGACATACTGTTCGTCGACGGTAAGGCGACCCTCAAGAGGGAAGAAGAAAAGCGTAAGTGAGCCACAAGGGGGCGCCAGCGCAAGGGAACGGCGCCTGAAGCTCGTCAGTTTCCTGAACTCGAGTTATATCCGTATGGGTCTCCCCACAAACAACAGGCCCTGAGTGCCGTTTTTGGCTGATGAAAACGGGCTCCCATATCGCCACGACGTTCGTCCACCGAGACCCGACGACCAAGTCCTCCGAGAAGCCCGAAGAGGTTGAAATCCGTCATTGTACGTCCCCCAGGAAGGACCGGGGGGATACTCTCCTCACGGTATCCTCGTTCTAGCAGAACCGTTTCGGAGCGGGCTTGCCGGAACCTGTTTTGAAAGTGAAAAAAACAAAAACAAAAATTGTTGTCACCTCGAACCCATTAACTGTGTTCAGGTTTGTGTCAAATTGTTCGTGTGAAATAAAATTTCTTAAGAACATACAAGCTTTCTTTATTTCTCTTCATATAAAGAAGAAAAAATAACTATAGAAAAAATCGTGTAAATGTGAGAATTGTCACAAAAATTTTCGTAATTCCCAAGAAAAATAATATTAAAAAATGTTTGAAACAATTCTTTTTCTTGAAACCCACTCAAAGAATTAAATTTTATTTCACTTCCATTGTTCCCATTTTTAATTATAATAATTGCCTTCTTGAATTTCTTCACATATGATTAATAGCAAATAATAAATCATTTACACAAATTACTCATAAATCTAAATTCATAATAATTAGATATAAATTTTATTTTATTTAAAGACAAAAAAAACTATTTTCATTTAGGGAATATAACCTATACGATACACAATACTTATAATAATGTTTAAGTGTCATATTCATTGAAATGTTATTCAAAATAACTCAGCACACTACTATTATTTCAAAAATATGGCTCAATGAAAGCAACAGATTTTTAATGTAATTTGTCAATTTGTAGAAAGCCATTTTCAAATTCCCCTCGAAACTCGCGCGAAACTGTCAAAAGTTTCGTCTGCTCTGCTCAGATTCTCCACATTTTTATAACTTTGAGAATAACTGAAACATTCAGAACCAAAAAAGTTTTTATACAAGTTTAGCATAGGCTATGCCCTAACAACTACACCACTTTTTTCTATAAAAAAAACTTTCCTGATCTAGATACTTGGGTCTGACCGCGTTTTACCAACTTTTACCATCATGACCGGTCAGGATTGGTCATGACTGTGAAATGCCGAGCAGCGCCCATCACTAACTAAAAAACATTCAAAATGTGCAGAGTTTCCCTAAAATTAGGAGTGCGCATGTAATGGACGAAATCCGTTCATTTCTGCGCACATGCGATGTCAACCTTTTTCTCGGTCTTTGCTTTTTTTAAAGTCGTGGAATTGAAAATGTTACGTAACGGGATCAAAAATACCCCCCTCTCCTACTTAATAAACAGTAACAAAACACGACCCCCCTTCTAATGTTACGCAATATGTGGAAGCACATACATTTTTTTTATACCATTAAGCCGTTTCCCTTTCGGCGAGCCTCTAGGGGTAAGCGTGACACTACCCGATTCGGGTAGTGTTTCTAGGTGGATAGTTTCTTGTAGTAAATAACTACAAGTGTGGGCTCACCACACCCACGACCGCCAACAGCAACGCAGCAGTATTATTCTCGAACGGTCACCCATCCAAGTACTAACCGCGCCCAACACTGCTTAACTTCAGTGATCTAACGGGAACTGGTGTTTCCAGCGTGGTATGGCCGTTGCTATACATTAATTTAATCTAAATATGCACAGAATTTGAAGTATAACATTTATATTCAATAATAAAACAACAAGCTAAAAGATCATATCCAATATCCATTTATTATTGTCAAAATCATATTGTAGACAAACCTCACATTGTTGAGATCATTCGTGAAGATCAGATTTGTAACAAAGAACGCAATAGACCAAGATGAGCTGTACGCATCAACTTTCGCACAACAGACAGGCACACGCTAATCAAAAAGACATAAATTAATCAACAAGGTAACCAGAAAAGCCAGCTGCATTTCCAATCCCATACGCTTAAAAATTGCTGGTACCTACAGCACTTATATAGCACAGTAAACGAAAATATGCGATACACATAAAATTCTGGCATATTCCACACAAGAAATGGGCACACAATAATGAAAGGACCATTAATTAATCAACGAAGCAATCATGAAAACTAGCCATATCTTCAATCCTATACGTTTTCAAATGCTGGCACCTACATCACATATACAGCACATTAGACTAAAATGAGCGGGCTACATAAAATTTGCAGGACTGACACAGCCAGCAAACATACATTTATTGAAGAGCTATAAATTAGTGAGCAAGCCAACCTTAAGAACAGACCAGATTTTCAGTCCTATACGTTTAACAAAATGCTGGTACCTATACTACTCATCCAAATGATTTAAGCATCTTGACTTACTCATATCTATGAAACGGACACCAGCGTCTTCGATACAAAAGCAATAAATAACTCAATCAAGATGACAGCTGTAGGAGGGTGAGCCTCTGGCAAATAACACACGCAAGCTTTATGCCCTTCTACTCATTAGCATATCTTAGATTTGTCACCTAGGAAGGGATACCATATATTTTGGTAACTGCCCCATTCTCCATATTTGGGTACATCACAATTCCTCATCGCTGATTGGCTATATCCGCTTAATTAACCCCTTGGACTAGGAAGGGACAAAATGCATTATACTTGTAGCTACTGCGACACTTTCCGTATATGGGCATACATATAATTCTCAATGTCCATTGGATATTTAAACCCCTACCACTCTTCTACATAATTAATTATCATTGCTGGTTTAACCAGTTCATCAGTTTAGTTGCAACAACAACTCGATACAACGATGAATCATTGAAACCCTAAACTCCGGTCCAAGGCGCTCAGCCCGTCAACCAAGTAGCATCGTGTATCATCAGTCTTTTCTAAAGTTCAACTTCTGCTCGGCAACTTCGAGTTTGAATTCAAAAGAGCACCTTCAACAATGGAACAACAAAGGCCAGATTCACTGACCTGATCACCTCAGCCTGAATTCTTCGCCACTCACCCCCTACGGGTCACACATAGACTCCGTAGATCGAAGGACGAGCCACTTTTCCTTTCAAGTTGCGAGAGGGTGAATATTTATCACAGAAAATTAAACACGTAAGTACTAAATCACCGCACATCTCTTTACTCTATTGTTTGATTAACTAGTCATCTCTATTTAAGGTGGACTAAAAACCAAACAAGAAGAGGTAATCAAAGAAAGAGGACTCCAGCTGCATCAGTTTAATCTTTCAACTTAACTTTTTATTTTATCTCAATCAATTTGCAATTGTTCAAATAAACTTCAATTAATTTATTTTCATCTTTAATTCATTCATTTCTATAATCATTAGTTGTCCTCATCTCAGTTCTCTAGTTAATTTTTAATTAGAATCTAAAACGAGGAACCATAATTTAAATTAATAAAATATAAGGTAAGTTATGTTTGTTAAGACGTAACATACCTCGCATATTTTTGGTGCATCGGCCTTGGGAATTATAAACTACCAATACAGAAATAAATTCCAATTTTTTTTCCTTTTCTATTTAAAGTAAAATCAAATTCAAATCCAAAACGATTCAAAACTTTCCTCATCCATTACTTTCAAAATTTATCTGAAACAACCTACACAAATTACCTATCCTACTTGTGCTTTATAGCAGAGTATCCTGTTTATGATATCTATTTCTTTATGATATAAAGCTGTCTATATTATTTATTTCTCTGTGATATGAACCTGTCTATATTGTTTCTCTGATATCAACCTGTCAATGATTTTTATCTGCCTGTTATATTTACATGTATATGTCCATATTCATAATTTATAATACGTATGTGAACATCTCACCCAAAAAGTGTCAAACTATTTGAAAAATCAAGAAATGAAAAATTATAAATGTCCACCACAGGTTTAAACACAAGCTTCAAAAAACGCGTCACCAGAAATAAATCACAAAAAAGAACCCGCGTTAGCGGAAATAGTAGAAAATACCAAAAATATCCCCTTATGAACAAGAAAATCCCTAAACTCTGATCAAGAAGTTGTAGAAAAACAAGACTCACCTATAGTCCAAAGATTAAAAGACACTAGTGTAATTTAGGCTTCAAACTCAAATTTTGAACGAAACAAAACATTAGGAAACGATACCCTTCTAGATGAAACTTTAACAAACAGCAGAATAAACTTCAGAGCAAAATCCACTGTTGCAGATTCAGAAAAATCAGTAGAAAACCAAGAAAATCCCATAGAAAAGTCAGTTAACCCATTTTCCGATTCGCAAAAATCACAAGAAACGCAAGCAACAACGTTTCTTTCAAAAGAAATACATTCAAATATCGGAATAAAAAAGTTTGATAAGCAAATTAAAATGTAACATGTTTTACCAGAACTAATAATAACAAACCCTAACGGAGACACCTGAGATTCATCAGACTTAGACTCTGAAATTAAAAAAGACAGTATGCGTAAACTCCCTAACAACCAGCAAATCTCACTTCGAGATGCGCTCAAAGTCGTTCCCCTGTTCGACGGAACAAATAAGGTCTCCTTTTCACATTACGGAGAATCATGTTTCGAAGAAAGATCAATGGTCCCTAATGCCGAAGCCGAAGCAAATCTACTGAAACTACTTCGTTTTAAAATCTCGGGAGAAGCAAGAAAATGCATTTATGGCCATACATTTTATTCAGCAGAAGAATTAATAAATAAACTCAAAACGGTATACGCTTGTAACATTGGTCAATTTATGGTTGGCAGGGATCGAACGGAAAAGTCTATTTAATTTAATTTGATTCGAGTGATTTATCCATAACTGCAAATTCTTCCATATAAAATTCTTCTTTTGCACCCTGAAAGTTAAATCGTCCCAAAGGGAAATTATTTTTGCTTTTACCCTTAATAGATCTGTCGCAAATTGAACATCTTTCATGAATAATTGTGAGTTCATGAAAGTGGTAGTTTAAATTGCTTTCAATGGAGCCTGTTCAACAACTCACGTCCAATAACACAGACTGGATTGAGCGTTAAGAGGACACTGAAAGTAGCCCTTACCTCCCTATTTAGAAAAATTACCCACAAGGAAACTCTGGGAAGTAGGACAAGGTTATCGTTTGCATCAGTGTACGTAACTATGCTTTTTATGATACGCAAGTATTTGTTATTGTCCATATTTTCCATCCACAAACCAACCAATATTTTGTTAAAAATTCGTTGAAGCGGTGGGTTCACTCAAGCGCGAACAGGAATTGCGTACGCTAGTTCGTGGGATTTTCTTGGTTAATTATTTTCTTTTTTCTTTAACAAATTACACGCGATGACCTGTAAACCTGATTCTATAAGATGTTTGCCCCCTTGGATATCCAGGAGTTTTTTCTCTTTGAGTTTAGGCTTTGCTCTGTTCTCAAGTACATTCTAAATCACGCGTCATTCTAATCCATCAATGTGCAATGACAAAATTAGAAACCAACTTGATTTTCTTAGCTCTTAATTTTGAATGTTAAAAGTCAACGTGAGTTTAGGACTCGCGGAGATGTTAATTCAAACTTTTTAAATGTGTGATTAAATTTTGACCTGGTTGATCTCTTTATACCGATTTTATCTATTTATAATCGAACACTTAGGGCATCAGGCGGCCCAGTTCCCAAATCTGCGCCTGGTTGAGAAGTCCGCCATGATTTCCAGGTGTCAGATTTTAATGATAAATTCGGCAAAGTTGATCGTACACAACTCCAAAATGGAGCCCCATTCATTTACTTCCCGCCTTAGAGAGCATTGATCTTCAATTTCCGGGTCTGATCCCGGTTGATAGAAGGGCTTTGCTCCATCAAGTTGTAAGTGAATTGACGCTAACATGAAGTTGGGTAGGTCAGAATTTTAAATTTTGTTGTAAAAGGAACCAATACGAGCAAATAGAAATTATAATTTTCAATAGAAAACCTGGTTTTACTCTCTTGGATAATTCTGCCTAGGTAAGAGTGTAGTACAGTGGTCTCATTCGCAAGCGTCGAGTTGGCGCGTTTCCAGTTAATCTGGGTAGAATTTCGGAGAACTCTGTTCTCCAACTCAGTTGCATCACAAGTGTCGTTCATTCGCGCCGTATCGATCGAGTGGTCCCTTGTATGCTCAGTCCCGTTTGTCTCCCTACTCCTGTGTATCTGTTTGCAGACGCGTTTATCGATTTTCCCGCTTGCTTTACTGACCTATATCTCTTAACGAAAATTTCGTGTTCCTGTCCTTATTTTTCTTATCGCGGTCACTTTTCTTCTTATCGCACACAGCTGATAGCGCGAATTTATCGATTTTTCACTAGTCAGCTGACATATATTTGTTTTCTTTTATCAGCTGGTGTGGTGACGAGTTGAACCGTCTAAATGCACCCCCCCCCCCCAAATTACGAAATTTTTTAATTCTTCAAATATTTGCTAATTTCCCTAAGCGCGTAGACAATTGTAAATATGAATTGCAGAACATGTTCTAGAGATGTTGTGAAAGTGCAGCCGGTTGCTGTCTGTGAGCGTGACTGCTTGATGCGTTGAATCGAAGCATTTTCCTCCTGAACGCGGGTACCAATGCCCCCCCCCCCCCCCACAATTGTGTTCAAAGAAATTTTAATAATATTTCTTTTTATTTCCAACTTTGTTTATTCAAATTTTAGTAAGTTTTTATTTTATTTTCCGTATTCGTCCTCATGAACTTTTGGGTCACGCGAGTTCAAATGCTTAGGAATAGTTGATTGAAATTTATTTTTTCTTGGTCGGCTAGCTAGTTTCGAAAGATGTAATATTATATTTGAGGTTTTCCCATTTTCTTCTCTTACAATAATTAATTAGATCTTGAGTACGGCAATGTCCTTCGTTTTCGGTTTAAACTCGAATCTCGATGATCATTTCCTGGTCCAATATCCATAATACGGAAAGAACTCGTCTTTTCTTCATATTTCGGGTTGTTCCATGTTGTGAAGAAAGTCCGGTGGTCTTCCTTGGTGCTTCCCCCACGTTTTCACTTGGATTACTAGATTTTAGGGTGACTTAGCGGGGAGTTTCAGCTACTTTTTTTAAATCAATCTTTGAGTTTTTCCTCTCGAACACTTTTCAATTTCTCCTTATGAAGATTGAATATTCCATAGATGAATAGGCTGAGCACCTTTTGTTAGAGTAGATTTGTTTATATGAATGAATGGCTTTATTTTGTTTCTATTGATAATATTTATTTCACTAAAAGATAGGAAATTAGCTTCAATTAATTGATGATTCATAATTTTGGGCACCCTAAGCTTAGGATTTTTAGAGATATGCTTCTCAGTGCCATCTTTTCTATTTTTGTTTCTTCTAAACGTACGCATTGTTGATCCATTTTGAATAGCACATTGATTTATTCCTTTAATATTTATTTCGTGGAGCTGAGGTAGAAAGTTTGCATCCTCATTTTTGTTCTCTGAAATGTCCGCAAAGTATCTTCGTTTTGAAGAACTGCTTCCTTTGATGAAAGAAATTATTTGAGAAATGGTGGCAGCGCTATCATATTTTGTAGATTCGTGTCCAAAAGTACTGGCGACCGATATTCCACCTTCTTTTATTTCATCACAGAGGAATAATTTTTGAGAAGACAAATCCGGAAAGCCTCTTAGAAACATTAGTACTGCATAAGTTCTCATTAAGGATATTCTTTTATCGCTTTTTACTAATTCCCGTTTGTGCACAAAAGTTCGACCTGATTTTTCAGAAAATACGTTTTTATATTTTTGGATCAGCTTGTAGAATCTCTCCTTTTCATTTATGTCCAGTACTGTGCATTGAACGATTTTTTCCTTCATCTCATTATCATTTATATCGAACTTAAATTGAGCATTTTCGTAATTTTCAGTATTATTGATTTCTTTTAGAACATACGGATAGGATTTTTTCGCTGCAAAGTATTTTTCTAAACATTCTAAATATTTCTCTTTTTGAGAGTCTTCTTGATCAAATATTATTCTGATTCTTTTTGGGTTTTCTTACCATAATTTTATTTTAATTGTTTTATCTTCATCTTTCAATTCTATCGTACTCTCATCGAAGTCTATTTTACCTCTTAATCTTTTTAACAAGTCAACTCCTATTATACATTGCTTATTCAGTTTAGGCACTACCAAGAAAACGTATGTCTCTTCTTTATTATTTACGAAGAATGATTCTGAAATGCACGTGACTTCACTGCCCGTGTCTATTAACGCCCTAGTATTCACATTTTGTACGCTCATTTGCAGTAGTGGACACTTATCTAAATCCATCACTACTTCTTTTTCTTCATTTTCTAAAAGTCTACGCAAGTCTAGTGGGAGAGGTTTTGTCGTATTTTTGAGCCCCGTATTTGCCTCCATTATGCATATTTTTACCAAACCGAGACTTGAGCGTTCCCCGACTCATTTTGCCCATTTCCGGCTTCATAATTTTGTACTTCTTCCCTAATACATCTTACCATTTTATATATTGTGTTCGTCCTTGAACTACCGTTAGTCGGCCTGCTTTTATGAACATTTTCGTACAAGTAAGTTTTACCAGAATGTGTGGGGTTTGCTGATCCCCCATCGGGCGCCTCCCCAGGTTGCGGATAGGGGAATGCCTCCCAGATATGGGTGGTACCGGGGAAATCAAATACCCGGGGCGGACAAAAATCAGCTAGGGGAAGGA
>CAKNXH010059179.1:144207-176337 GCA_932178445.1 Andricus quercusramuli
ATCTAAATGAAGCTTTCAATAAAACTACTGGGAAGGCTCCTTTCGAGTTCCTATATGGATTTCAACCACGGCACGATGAAGGATTTCTACGGGAACTGACTACTTCGGAGGTATATGATCGCCCTGAGAAACTACAAGATGAAGCCCGAAACAGATCAATAGAAGAATAGGCAAAATACAAATGCCGCTATGATAAGAATCGACTGAACCATATAAGGTACGACATCGGCGACATTGTCTTCATGAGAGTCAAGCCGGTATTAACTGGAGAGTTCACTAAACTCCAAGGATGATTCAGGGGTCCCTTGGTGGTCTACCGTATTTACCCGAATGACACTTACGGCGTTATGGACCTTCAAACAAACAAGCAAGGTCGTAAATATGCTAGCACGGCTCATGTCAGCCAGTTAAAGGTGTGGAAACCAGCCTTTGAGGATGACGACGACGAAGAAGATAACGTGGCAGAAGAAGACTACGATAATGAAAACGTACCAGATGAAGCAGAGTTACAACGTGACGTTGACACGAAACAACAACCAGCACCGGAAACAAGTGATCCTGAAAAAGACTCTATTTAAAAAAAAACGTGTTAGACCAAAAAGACAAACCCGATTACCTTTACGTTTTGGTGATTACGAAATGTTTAATATTCTCGAGGCCGAGAATATCTAGGATGGCCGAATGTTAGAAGCTTTATTTTAATGTGAATTTGGTTATTTAACTCTCATGAGTATTTGTATTTAAAATTACGCTTGATGTGCCCTCTGGTGACTGTGTAGGAGATTAAGAGGGAGAGAGAGAAGGAGGTGCGGGGAAAGTTTGAGGGTGGCCATTTAAGTAACGGTTCCCAGCTTACCTTTTGAGAGGCTGGGAAAAGGGTTACAGAGGAAATGTCGTCCCTGACATTTTCGCGGGCCATTTCCCACCATTCTCTGGCGTTCCCCGGGTAAAAAAATTTTGTATGGGATTGATCTAGGAAAACATCTGGGAAATCGTATAGGTGTCGTCTCTCAGATAGTAAAATAAAAGTATGGTATATGAGACGATCCCATACTTCATGTCTATTTGAATTATGTATGGTGGATGTATAGCTCAAATCTAGCTAAAGTATAACAAGGTATAGTCGAAGTATAGAAAGAGCATAGCTAAAGTATATCTTAGAAGTATAGCTGAAGTATAGCTGAAGTATAGCTGATGTATATCTGTAAAGTATAGCTCAAATATTTCAGGAGTATAAATAAAGTATGCCTAAAGTATAGGGAAAGTATGGCTATAGTAGGTATAACTATAATGGGATAGGTATAGAATGAAGAGATAAAACGAAATAATTACAAGCGTTTTGTTCTTGATGATGACTTCTAAATTTAGCAAAACTTAAGAAATTCTTTATATCATCAAAAATATAAAATTATGTCTTTTATCTAAATAATAAATTAGTCAAATTTTTTCATGCAATAATAATGTTATGGTTAGGAATCAAAGATTACTGGATCTCTTACCCACATATAGAAAATAATAAGAAGAAAATAAGAATCTTATTATATGCATCTTCTTGCTTTAAGGAATCTCCATCTAGTTGAAAAAATGAACGATTGAATTTTAACTCCGAAGTCGATTTCGTGAGATAAATATGAGAAGAATTTTGTTAAAACTGGAAGAATTGATTAACTGGCTTCTTCATTACACTCACGAACAATATTCGTTGCACACTATTCTCAAGAAATTATTTAAATCACGAAATTTTTCAATTTGCGGACGATCTGTCATTCACGATTTATTATGTTTTATCCCGTTGCTATGATATCTTTAAAAATAAATGAACACATATTGTATGAGATACTTTGGCCATACTCAAGTACAGATTAAGTATATCCTATGATTCCGCTATACTTTATCTATACTTCATCAATACTTCAGCTATACTTGAGCTAGACTTTAGCTATACTATTTCAATATACTTGAAGTATGGGATCGTCTAATTTACCATACATGTTTTATACTTCTGAAAGTCAATGATTGATCGATCCCATACTTATAATTTTTACCCGGGGATCCCTACCAAACATGTTTGGATCATGAACGGAAAGTCATGTTTTCTTATGTCTGCCGCCCTAACATATATTTCTAAGTCGTTTAAAAACATCATTGGTCGTTCTCGACCCGATCCCGAAAATTTAGGTACATGATAATTTTTTAACCAAGGTAATTTCACGCTAGTTATCCCTATGTTCCTATCGATTCTAGCTTCTAGCGTATTTTAATTATCTTGGAGTTCACTAAGCCTTTTTTGATTTTTCATATTTGTAACAATATCATTGCCATGATTTACGTGAATTTCCTCAGTTTCGCGTTTAAAAGTATTGACCTTTCTCAGTACATCTACAATACTCTCTTCTAAATATTTCGCTTGAGCTTCACAATTTTGTTTTCTTTCATCGATCTTGAAGATTATTTTATTGTTAAGAGTTCTTGAAGTTGAGTCCGATTGGCTGGCTAATTTATTTTCTGCATTGACCGACAATTCTCTATTTTTTCGTATAATAGTCGTTACTTTATTTTGATTTCTAATACTATAGTTCAAATTCGCCTGAACTTTTTGCATGTCTTTTATTAAATCATCTAACATTTTATCAGTATCTTCGCTTTCAATTAACTCCCATTGGGTCTCGTTTTCAGTAACTCCTTCAGCCCTATTGCCTAATGTATCTACTCCATCGTACGTCACTAACTCTACATTCGTGGCATTTAAATCATTGAGCTTTAGCAAATCATTTTGGTCATTGTCTCCAATTCTTTGTTCAGAATGTTCAAAATCAGTATCTTCTAGGGTATCATTTGTTTCTAGAATTTCTTCAAAAGAACTTGAAAGCACAGATTTAGATAACTTTATTTTCTCATTGAGTTTCTCCTGAGATTTATCATTGTTATTTTCTTGGTCATCCATTTTTGGAATTTTGAATTCTGGTTTTAAATTTTTTATTATTAGCGATCAAGGAAATTTGTTTTACTAGTTCATTTTGTAATTTCATTTACATACTCCATTTCAATTTGGTTTCTAAATTGCCAAATGTGATTTTAATTTTAGTTAGGTCGGAGTTTCCCCTTATTCCGATATTATTTTCATATTTTGATTTTATTTCAATTTAGGGGCTGTCAAGTGTGACTTTGATTCAAATTAAATTGGAGTTTTAATTTATTGCGATTTCTTTTCACATTTCAATTTTATTTCAATTTGAAGATTGTCAAAAGTGACTTTGATTTTAATTAAATTCAACCGATGTTGATTTGTTGGGCCTCTTTATCTTATTGCATTGGTTGCGTTGACTTTACTTTCAATATTATGATACCGATTGCCCAGGCGTTCATGCTCTCTGATTTACAACCTCATTAATTGCGGTAATGTGTTTCGCCGTTCACGTCGATCACCGTGGTTGACGTGACCTCCCTTCTGCTTGAATTTCTATCTCTAATGTACGCAGCTGTTTTGATCGTACGCGATCACGTTCCTGCAATCCTATATCGCTTTCAAAAACTCAAAGTGTCCCACCAGGGGTACCAGTTGTAACATTTGTCAATTTTTGGTTGGCAGGGATCGAACGGAAAAGTGTATTTAATTTCATTTGATTCGAGTGATTCATCCATAACTGCAAATTCTTCCATATAAAATTCTACTTTTGCACCCTGGAAGTTAAATCTTCACAAAGAGAAATTATTGTTGCTTTTATCCTTAATAGATCTGTCGCAAATTAAACATCTTTCATGAATAATTGTGAGTTCATGAAAGTGGTAGTTTAAATTGCTTTTAATGGAGCCTGTTCAACTACTCACGTCCAATGACACAGACTGGATTGAGCGTTGGGAGGACATTGAAAGTAGCCTTTACCTCCCTATTTAGAAAAATTGCCCTTAAGGAAATCCTGGGAAGTAGGACAAGGTTATCGTTTGCATCAGTGTACGTAACTATGCTTTTTAGGATACGCAAGTTTTGGAAGCGGAAGTAATTGGCAGCCAAAAGTTCTCTTGAGATGAAGTTTTCTCGAGATCGTAACTCGACAAATGCCAAAGATTCAATATAATTTAACGCGAACCCGTTATTGTCCATATTTTCCATCCATAAACTAACCAATATTTTGTTAAAAATTCGTTGAAGCGGTGGGTTCACTCAAGCGCGAACAGGAATTGCGTACGCTAGTTCGTGGGATTTTCTTGGTTAATTATTTTCTTTTTTCTTTAACAAATTACACGCGATGACCTGTAAACTTGATTCTATAAGATGTTTGCCCCCTTGGATATCCAGGAGTTTTTTCTCTTTGACTTTAGGCTTTGCTCTGTTCTCAAGTACGTTCTAAATCACGCGTCATTCTAATCCATCAATGTGCAATGAAAAAATTAGAAATCAACTTGATTTTCCTAGCTCTTAATTTTGAATTTTAAAAGTCAACGTGAGTTTAGGACTCGCGGAGATGTTAATTTAAACTTTTGAATGTCTGATTAAATTTTGACCTGGTTGATCTCTTTATACCGATTCTATCTAATTATAATCGAACACTTAGGGCATCAGGTGGCCTAGTTTCCAAGTCTTCGCCTGGTTGAGAAGTCCGTCATGATTGCCAGGTGTCAGATTTTAGTGATAAATTCGGCAAAATTGATCGTACTCAACTCCAGAATGGAGCACCATTCATTTACTTCCCGCCTCAGGGAGCATTGATCTTCAATTTCCGGGTGTGATCCCGGTTTATAGAAGGGCTTTGCTCCGGCAAGTTGTAAGTGAATTGACGCCAATGTGAAGTTGGGTAGGTCAGAATTTAAAGTTTTTTTGTAAAAGGAACCGATACGAGCAAATAGAAATTATAATTTTCAATAAAAACCCAGGTTTTACTCTCCTGGATAATCCTGCCTAGGTAAGAGTGTAGTACAGTGGTCTCATTCGCAAGCGTCGAGTTGGCGCGTTTCCAGCTAATCTGGGTAGGTTTCCGAGAACTCTGTTCTCCAACTCAGTTGAATCGCAAGTGTCGTTCATTCGCGCCGTATCGATCGAGTGGTCCCCTGTATGCTCGGTCCCGTTTTTCTCCCTACTCCTGGGTATCTGGTTGTGCACGCTTTTATCGATTTTCCCGCTTGCCTTACTGACCTACATCTCTCAACGAGAATTTCGTGTTCCTGTCCTTATTTTTCGGTAGTCAGCTGACATATATTTGTTTTCTTTTATCAGCTGGTGCGCTGACGAGTTGAACTGTCTCACGCTCCTACTAAAGCAGTATATTAATTTCAAGGGGAACTCGGTAATATATATATATCGGAAAATGAAAACGTGATATCTTATGCTTCGCGTATTAAAGAAATTACCGATGGAATAATTGACGCTTATAAAATGAACAATAAGGGAACAGCTGAAAAATCTTTTCTAACTGAATTAGAAAACTATGCGATGGATCATTTTATTAGAGGACTTAGACCAGGATTAGAAATGAGAATAGGAACAGCAGATTCATTTTCGCAACTTGCTTCAAAAGCAATTGGAATTGAAAAAAGATTGGCAACTAACAAAGACATAAGGAAAGAATCGCGACCTGGTCTTTATTTAGGAGAAACTTCTAAATCCAATACAGTACACTTTACGACAGGAGAAAATGCACAATGTCAGTTTCGCGAAAAAAAAAGGTCATGTGGCATCAGTATGTTGTATTCTTGCAAGACAATTATCAAACCCTCAAAATACTCAATATAATCGAACAAACAATTTTCAGACACAATTTTATAGTAATTATCTAAAACCTCACTTTAATAACAAAAAAAATCAAAGAAAATCTTTTGCGAATAATTTCCAAAATCAATGACAATTTTCTCCAAATAATTTTCAAAGACAATTATTTCCTAACAATTCTCAAAATCAAAGACAATTTTTTCATAATTATCCCCAACATCAAACTAATAATCGATTTCAACCACAAGACAATTGCTCAAATAACAAACCCCGATATTAGCCATGGGGAACTTAGAATAAATACAACCAAGATAGACCTCCGTGGAGAGAACAGGCACCTAGCCAACAATGGAATAGAAATGACTCTCGAAACGACCCGAAACATGTGAATAACTACCAGCCTTAACATAATAAAATAATATGCCAATATTGCAAAGAATCGGGTCATGTAATTAATGATTTCCGTAAAAGACAACATAATAATCAATATCAACAACAACAACCACAACAAATGAATTCGGAAAACTCAAACGTCCTTCCCAGACCGGTTGTTCAGAGGAAGGCCTACAGAAAGAATTGAATGCATCCGACCCTAATTTTGAAAATATAAAGGAACGAAAAACAGTAAAATTAAGCTTAAGCGTCACTGATACTATACCTTACATAACATTATCAACAAACGGTTTGAATAATCCTGTTAGAATATTGATTAATACAGGAGCAGGTCCCAATTCTATAAAAAAAAAAGTCGAATCGTGCGTAAACATTAATAAACAAAATCGTTTGACATTGATAGGAATTAACGAACACCCAGTATACACCGTCGGTCAAATAACAATAAACATTTTAGAATTTAGAACAATTTTTTATATAATTTCCAATGAAGTACAAGTTGAACACAACGGAGTTTCAGGAAGTGAATATTTTCGCAAAAACATCGTTAAAAATAAATTATGCAGAAAAACAACTGGAAATCAATGAAAAACACTATTCATTTGACTCTTCTGAAATAATCAAAATTCCGCCTAGAACAATTTCTGATTCTTATATACAAGTTTAAAACAAGGACAAAGAAATAGGGTACGTCCTTGAATTGTTACCTAAAGACAGTGCTATATATTTTGGAATCGCAATAATTAAAAATAACAACGGTAAAGGATATTCAAAAATTGCTAATACTCGTTAAGAACCAGTAGTACTTGCAATTCAAACTGTAGAAATTCTCCACTGTGCAGAATTGACAACTGAAAATAACGAAGTCTTTATTACACAAAATGAAAATGAAAATAATAAATATCAAACAGTCGAGCAAGTCCTTAGCTGTTTTCAAAATTCAAATAAAGATAGAGATCATGTTTAAAAAACCTTCAGTATTGCAAATGAAGATAGAGTAAAGTGAATAAAAGAACTATTACGTCTTGAACATTTAAATATAAAGAAGAATATGCACATGCAGAAAAATTCATTGAACAAAACGCAGGCCGATTCCATATACCAGGAGAAATACTCGAAGGCACAAACGTATTACAACACAGCATTATAACCACGAACGAAATACCAGTTTTTACACGACCATACAGGCTCCACCACGTCCAAAAAGAAGGAATCCAATATCAAGTCAAAGAATTAATTAAGACAACAACAAGAAAGCCATCACAGTCTCCATATAATACACCAGTATTTCCAGTCCCTAAACAACCGGACTTCCACGGAAAAATAAAATAACGTATGGTTTTAGACTATCGCAAATTTAACAAAAAAAATATTAGTGATTCACATCCACTTGAAAACATCACAGAAATTCTATATCAATTAGGCAAAGCCCAATCCTTTTCGGTATTTGAGTTAGCATGGTGATTCCATCAGATAGAAATGGACCCTAGAGATTCACATAAAACAGCTTTCTCTACTCTCTTCGGACACTATGAATTCGACCGCATGCAGTTTGGTTTGAAAAACGCCCCTGCCACCTTTCAACGCCTTATGGACCTAGTATTGACTGGCCTTCAAGGCACTGAATTTTTCGTCTACCTAGATGATATAGTTATTTATGCGGATACTTTGGAAGAACATGATAAAAAATTTACAGAATCAATAAGTAGATTACGTAACACAAATCTTGAATTACAGCCTGACAAATGCAAATTTTTGCGCCTTGAAGTAAAATACCTCGGGCATATTATCGATAAAAATGGAGTGAGACCAGACCCTAAAAAAGTAGAAGCCGTTAAGAAATTTCCAGTCCCTAAAAAACCAAAAAATATCAAAGAATTCATAGGATTAGCAGGATATTATAGAAAATTTGTAGACACATTTTCAAAAATCGCCGGACCTCCAAATAAATTATTAAAAAAAGACACACCATTTGTATGGACAGATTCCCAGCAAACTGCATTTGACACATTAAAAGAAAAATTATGTAACGCGCCATTATTACAAAGACCAGATTTCTCGGAAGCTCTTGTATTAACGACAGACGCATCAGGATTTGCCGTCGGAAAACCATTAGTTTAGTTTCAAAATTGTAAAGATCCTTGTTCTAGAGTAACAAGATGTAAATTAAAATTAGTGGAATATGACTTTCAAATTGTCTATAAAGCAGGTACAATGAATGTAAATGCAGACGCGTTATCAAGAAACCCCACAGATGTTAATGAAGAAATAAAAGAAGAAGATACTAGAATACAAGAAGAAAATATTAGAATAAAAGAAGAAGATAATGAAATAAAAGAAGAAGATATAAAAGTAAAAGAAGAAGATACTAAAATAATGAAAGTTAATAAAAAAAATACTCTACGCGCTCAATTTCAAATTCAAAATCAAGTTCTAACAAAGACTCACAATCAATTTCAAAATCGAATACTAACGAAGACTCAAAATCTAATTTTCAATCGTGTACTGATACAAGCTCAAAATCAAATACTGATTCATGTTTAAGCTCACAGTCGAGTTTCAATTCAAGTTCAAGTTCAAATTTTAGTATGAAAATGAATAGAGAAAACGATATTCTTACTGAAGAATTATTTAATCAAGTCAAAGAAAGAATTTATGTATTACTAAATCGAATGGATCTCACAAATCCTAATGAAATAAAAGAATGAAAATTCCACACAATGATGACAAGACGAAAAAAAAGAAATCAAACGGAAGAAACTAAAAATTCAGTTAATATACAAGGAAATATTCAAGAAACATTTAAAGAAGATAATAGCAAAGATATTACGAAAAGGACTCTCAAGAAGAAATCATTATTAAGAAAAAACGAGGTAGACCACGCAACGCTACACTAACAACAGAAAACTTTATCCCTACTCTTACAGCAAAAATGAGAGGAAGACCAAGAAAAGAAATTATTACTAAATCAAAAAAGGACAATAAAGTAAAAGCGGACGTTAATCCCGATCATACATCATGCAACTCAGACTCTGATCCAGATTATTATGAAAATATAAAGAAGAAGAAGAAATCCTGTGAGAAAAAGAAGAAATTGAAAATTAAAGAAGAAGAAGATAGCAACGCAGAAAATCCGAATTATTTCTCCAGTTTCAGTGAATCAAGCGAAAATGAAAACTTGAGCGATCTTGAAGAACATTTTTTTAGAAGATTACAATGAAAATTTCAATGAAAATTTGTTTAATTGAGATGAAATAAATCCCGATTTTAATGAAGATTCACCAGAAACAAACGACAATAAGGAAACGCATGATGGAGATTCACCACAAAATCGTCCGCCCCCCAGAGCCACCGCCGGATAAAACAGCCGTCGGAACGTCAACTAAGTATCCAAATAGAATAGACTGCCGTGATAAAATTAAAATGAGAAAAGATAACTTTGCATAATTTACTACAGCGAACGGAGATCCCCGAGATAATGGATCAGAATTATTATCAAAGCGTGAACAATTACCCAAGTTTACAAACCTTCAGAAAGGTCTTGCCAAAGAAATTCACAAAGAAAGAAATTATCACATAGCCCTTCCTATCGAAGAAGAAGAAAAAGAAAATCTTGCAGAAACACTCAATAGTATAAAGTTAACCATTTTTTCTTTACGTAATATAGCCAGCAAATTAAACTTGAAAGCAATCAGTATAGCTGAAACTGGTTAAGTAAATAATATACCATTGGAAGAAATCTTGACCCAACTTGAATCCGTATTTCCAGAATCAAATACAAAAATAATCATTTGTTCAGGAATCACACAGTATCCCACAAAAGAACAAAAAAATTAAATTTTAGTGGAAGCCCATTCATTAACATTAGGTGGTCACAAAGGAGTGACAAAAACATACAATAGAATACGACAACATTTTTTTGGGAAAACATGAAAATAGACATACAAAAATATATTCAACTTTGTTTACAATGTCAACTTAAAAAATTAGTACGTGTCAAAACTAAAAATCCAATGGTCATAAATGATACACCAGGAACAGCTTTCGAAGAGATATCAATGGATATCATAGGGAAATTACCAAAAACAGAAAGAGGAAATGAATATATTTTAACAATTCAAGATAACTTTACCAAATTTTGTGTAGCTTGTGCCCTTCCAAATCATTAAGCTAGCACAATAGCAGACGAATTTGTAAAGAAATTAATTTGCACTTTTGTCTCATCAAGAGGAGTTTCAAACGATCAAGGTAAAGATCTTTTGAGTAATTTATTACGAAGATTCGCTAAAAGATTTCGTATCAGCCAATTTGAAACTACGGCATTTTGTCCAAAATCAAACGGATCTTTAGAAAGATCTCATCACGTCTTAGCCAGAACATGGAAAATTATAAACGTATGATGACTATACAAAAAATCTGGTAACAAGATTACATGGAATTCGCGAAGTAGCTCGACAAAATTTAATTTCAGCTAAAGAAAAATCAAAACAATATTATGATAGAAAAATCAATCCTCAATAATTCAAAGTAGAAGACAAAGTATTTTTATAAGGAATTATAACTATGGAATTGGACATGTGGAATAATACTAATTCATGTCTGCATTTATTTTCCAGAATCCAGCCATCGAGAAGCAATATGTCTTGGCATACAATATCGCTTTCCTAATTCAATGTTATTCATTCAACAGCAAAACCATTGAAATCTAAAATCAGACTTTGAAAATATGATATGCTTTCAACTTAAGCCTCTCCCAAAGTTAAATTTTAATTCTTCATCATATCACAGAAGTTCAACATTTTCCTTTAGTTTCTTCGAAGTCAATTCAAGAATATATTTGTCAGTTTATCAATTAGAGTTAACCCCTTATAGAAGATCTATTAGCTTAAATTAAATTATTCTTCAAAAGCAAGACGTTAGTTTTACCAAATTAAATTTTCTTCTTCTCTAAACTATGATATTAAAAAATTATAACAATTCATAAAAAAGATAGAAAAACAACAGTTTTGTACCATAACTATAATCCATCTGTCTGTTGTACTTCCCATGATCACTTCTGTCACAAAACTGATCTTTCTTTCAAAATCCCAAGTATACATATGGGTACATACTGCACATAATAAAACACCAATTTTGAAATACATTTTTCCTACGAACCAATCAAAATAAACACGTTCTTGACCACACCCCCATAACACCATCTATTACAACCTCTGACCAAGACCCCCAATCCTAATCCTAGTAAATTCAACTCCTCTTTACCACTACTTCATACTGTCTAGCATTCCAAACTGTTTTCAACCCCCAACCTACATTAATCTCTCTTCTTCTCTTTGTCTCTCAATCAATTCCTTACTTATTTTCCAATCTACCTTTGTACATCATGTATTCTAATGAAGTATTTATTGCAAGAACTTTGAAATAAACAAGTTAATTATTATTTTATTTTTCTTAGCCTTTACGTAAACTCATAAAATATTAACAAAAAATAGCAACAAATTAATGATGAATATTCTATACATTTACTCATTTCTCATTCAATCACTTCTTATCTATCCAATTCTCACTTGTAACTTCCTCAAAAAAAATTTTTCTTTTTTCAAAACATTTTTTTCTCTTGATAATTTTTATATTTTTTATTGAACATGAGAATTTAAGTACAAAAATTTTTTTTGTGTATTATATAAGGTTGGAATCTTTTATTTTCTTTCTGTATAGAAATTATTCCAACTCCTAAAAGCCCAAAGATTGCGCAGTCAGACTATATGGACGGCGTTGATCCATACGACTATTCAAAAAATAACAATTATCTAGTTAATACTTATTGTTTTCCACGAATATCAAAATTGTTTAGATTCATGTTAGAAAATGAAGCATTTATTTTTAAAAACCAGCAACAATCATAATGCAAGAAATCAACTCTACTGCTTTGCAAAGATACCAAACATAAAAAAAATTATATTTTTTACCAGGAAGCCCTATCAAGTTTTATAAAACTTTCTTCCTTCTAGTTATTTCAAATTGTGGGAAATTCTTCAAAAAATCAAATTCATGGCATTTCCTTTGTAAAATATCACATATGTTATTCATATTTGAGAGGATTATTGTATCCTAAAAAATAATCACCTGCGTGTAATACTTGTTTGCACAAAATTTAATCTCTAAACACAACCACATAAATTTAGTATTCAAAAATAAAGTCAATAAAAATAGATTTCTTTCCTATTTTTGCAATAAGCATGAATTGAGTTAAGACAGAACATTAATATGAAACTTTTTCCTTTTTTTTCGTAAAACAAAATTTTACTACCTTGAATATATTTTATATTTTAGTTTTAAAAAATTCAACCAGCTAATCTAAGGATAAATCCAGCTGAATCAGTCAGCCCATTGCAAACAATAAATGAAATCAGTATCGAATATAACTTTTCCAACCTAAATTATGAAGTCGTAACTTTACAACCAAAATCGCCTCTCCAAGTATTTGTTATAACTTGCGAAATATCTGAAGGTCGTACAAATTATGCAAAAACTAGCAAACCTTTTGTTTCAAAACAAACAGCGAAACACGATTTCGCAAGAAAGATTCTATGATTGTTATCCGATATATACTATTTCAGCAATGACCAATTACCCACAGATAATGATAACGAGCGAGTACCAGAAATACAAATTGGAAAAATTAAACTTCATAAATGGACTAATGCCTGCGAAAAATGTTATCAAAGAGGAGATAGGGCAATAGATTGTCACGGAACCAGAAGAAATCAGAATTATATAGACTAATTTCATTCACGTAAAGTTTCTTTATGAAAAATTACAAAAGAATATATTCATCACCCTTTTAGAGTTAGACGAAAAGATCCCAAAGAAATTATAAAAAAAAACAATGATAAGACGAACATTTAATCTTTTCCTCCTTCTCAACAGCGTGCATGCCTAGAATATAAGATCCGCTACGTAGACAACCGAACCTGAAAGTTCAAATACACAAATTATAATACCTATACAAGTTTAATCATGGTCATTGCATTCCCGTGCTTAAACTTAAATGGGGGATGTGTCATGTCCCGCGACTTTTATAATAATGATAACTAATTATAAACAATAGATTATAACTACATAACATTTATATTTAATGATAAAACAACAAGCTGAAAGATCATATCCAATATACAATTATTATTGTCAAAATCATATTATAAACAAACCTAACATTGTTGTGATCATTCGTGAAGATCAGATTTGTAACGAACAACGCAATACACTAAGGTGAGCTGTACGCATCAAGTTTCGCACAACAAACAGGCACACGCTAATCAAAAAGGCATTTAATCAACAAGGTAACCAGAAAAGCTAGCTGCATTTTCAATCCCATACGTTTACAAAATGCTGGTACCTGTAGTACTTACATAGCACAGTAAACGAAAATAAGCGATACACGTAAAATTCTCGCATATTCAACACAAGAAATGGGCACACAATAATGAAAGGACCATAAATTAATCAACGAAGCAATCATGAAAACTAGCCACATCTTCAATCCTATACGTTTTAAAATGCTGGTACCTACAGCACATATACAGCACATTAGACTAAAATGAGCGGGCTACATAAAATTTGCAGAACTAACACAGCCAGCAAACACACATTAATTGAAGTGCTATAAATTAATCAGCAAGCCAACCTTAATAAAAGACCAGATTTTCAGTCCCATACGTTTACAAAATGCTGGTACCTATACTACTCATCTACATGATTTGAGCATCTTGACCTACTTATGTCTAAGCAACGGACACCAGTAACTTTGATACAGAAACAATAAATATCTCAATCAAGATGACAGCTATAGGAGGGTGAGCCTTTGACAAATAACACACGCAAGCTTCAAGCCCTTCTACGCATTAGAATATCTCAGCCTTTGTCATCTAGCAGGGGATAGCATATATTTTGGTAAATGCCCCATTCTCCATATTTTGGCAAATCATGATTCCTCATCGCTGTTTGGCTATCCATTCAATTAACCTCTCGGACTAGGAAGGGATATGATGCATTATAGCTACTGCGACACTTTCCGTATATGGGCATACATATAATTCTCAATGCCCATTGGATAATTAAATTCCTACCATTCTTCTACATAATTAATTATCAAAGCTGATCAGAACAAAAACGAGTCCCTACCTTTAATACCGCTCACCCCTACGGGAATCTTAGGAGGGATCTCGTGTATGAATACAGCAGATTTGGAAGCAGAAGATCAGTTTAGGCAGTTTAGGCAGTTTAACCAGTTCATCAGCTTAGTTAGAACAACAAGTCGGTACAACGAAGAATCATCGAAACCCTAAACTCCGGTCCAAGGCGCTCGGCCCGTCAACCGAATAACATCGTGTATCGTCGGTCTTTTCTAAAGTTTAACTTTTGTGCGGCAAGTTCGAGTCTAAATTCAAAAGAGCACCTATCACGAAGGGACAACAAAGGCCAGATTCACTGACCTGGTCACCTAAGCCTGCATTATTCGCCACTCACCCCCTACGGGTCCCACATAGACTCCGTAGATCGAAGGACGAGCCACTTTTCCTTTTAAGTTGCGAGAGGGTGAATATTTATCACAGAAAATTAAACACGTAAGTACTAAATCACCTGCACACCTCTTTACTCTATTGTTTGATTAAGTAGTCATCCCTATTTAAGGTGGACTAAAAACCAAACAAGAAGAGGTAATCGAAGAAAGAGGACTCCAGCTGCATCATTTTGATCCTTCAACTCAACTTTGTATTTTATCTCAATCGATTTGCAATTGTTCAAATAAACCTCAATTAATTTATTTCCATCTTTAATTAATTTATTTCCGTAATCAGTAGTTATCCTCATCCCAGTTTTCTAGATAATTTTCAATTAGAATCTAAAACCAGGAACGATAATTTAAATGATTAAAATATAAGGTAAGTTATGTTTGTTAAGACGTAACATGAGAGACAAATTCAAGAAATTAATAATTATTTCTAACAAACATTTTTTATAGTATTATTTAAGTATTTAAATATTTGAAGGTGCTAATATATTTAAGAATATCTTCTATTATAATTTGTCAAAGTTTTATAAATCAAACATATTAATTGAATACCCTGTCTAACAATGGGAGGGTCGCGCGAGGCAAGATTTAAGAGTCACCTTGGGTTCTGGTATTGTGAAAACATTGGGAGGAAAGTTTATTGGAGGCTGTTTGACCTACTCTTCGTTCTGACACTGTCAGTCTTGGTAGTTCAAGACTGACTTCTGGTGAGCCCCGCACTACAATGGAAGAAAGCAAAATTTCCGAATTGATCAAAATTTTTTGCCTCATCGATTTTTGCATCAACTCAGTGACCCAGGGAATGATTTTCTTACATCCTTAAAAAACACCCTTGCCGTAATACTGGTTGACGGATTCTAATATTCTAGTGCATGCAATGTCAAACCCATAACTCATTAAGGGGATTCATCCGAATAGGTTTGCAGTATTTGATTTTCAGGCCGCACGGTTAAATATTTTTGTATAATTTTTTTGCATACGTCATTTAAAAAAGTTTCCTTTTTTGACGGTCAGAGCCGGTTTTAAAAGATTGTTCCTATTTTGTTTGATTATTAAAAACATAAGTGCAATCTCAGTGACGCTCAGTGTTAGATGGCGCCGCGTTAAAGTGGTCCCTTGGTCATGCGTTCGAGGGAGATATCCTGCTGCGAGTCCAATCACCTGTAACGAATAAGATTTCCATTGTTATGAGATTGAGGCCGGTTACAAAAACTGAAATTATGAAAGAATGGCTTAACTAAATCCTAATTAGCAGAAATAATTCGTTTATATAATTAAAAGAAAGTGAAAAAAAGATTCATGAAAATCGGTTAATGTTTGCAGTAATAATGGAAATGTTTGAGTGCATACAAAAGTATAGCTGTGGTAATTCTGCGAAAGCCTTCATTAATACCTTCATTAAGCATTTGTTCTGATCATCAGTTGAGAACTACTGATTCACTCAGGAAGGCTTAGTCATTCAAATACTAAGTCTCACTAAATAAATTTGCAGTTTTCTACTAAAGATTGTGAGAAATGCTCTCTGAAGCAATTACTAAACGACTTTGCAATATTCCAGTAGGAACAAACTATGTCTATTCAGATCTAGAGCATATTTTTATCCTTCAGTCGATGAAAATTATCATTTTCACCTGGTGCACTTGAAATTGAAAATATTGACAATGTAAATCAGATTCAAATTCATTCAAATAAAAAGATTTGAGTTGAAAATATTCTATTTAGACATAAACGGGCGAAAATTTGTAGTTCAAACAGAAAAATTCTGGAAATTAAATCAACGGAAGTTGATCCCAGATTTTCATATCCTAGAATTAGCTACATATAACTTTGCGGGTTTATAAGTTCAAATCCAAGTTATCAAAAAATATTTAAATTTAAATTCAAAATCAAGTTGTACTATTAATTCCACTTATTTCTATTTTCATTTGGCCTTTTTAATCTTGATATAATTGTGACATAAAACGTCAAATGAATTCTAAATTATAATTTCCAAACCTCTGTCAACATTATTCCCATTAAATGATGCTGCAAATTCTTATATAAATGATTTTTCCAATATCTTTGGTTCGTTTCTAACAATATTTTTAGTGAGATATATTATTTTCAGCATTTTTCTATCTGAACTAAAATTTTTTTCCGTTTATATATGGACGGAATATTCACCTCCTATATTTTAAATCCCATTTATCTTTAATTTAAATACATTTTAATCTTATTGAAATGTTCATTATTTGAAATTGGAGTGCACAAGTTGAAAGTGATCATTTTTATCGACCGAAAAATAAACATATGCTCTACATCTGAAAAAGCATTGTTTTGTACTACTGAAATATTGCGTAGTCGTTTAGTAAAGCTTAGTATACGAATTACTAGGCCTGCCCAAGTTGCGGATAGGGGACTGCCTCCCAGATATGGGTGGTACCGGGAAAATCAAATACCCGGGGCGGACAAACACCAGCTAGGGGAAGGAACCCCAAATAATAAACCAACGATAAGCGAGTTTCTTAAAAACAGAATACCCCAAGAGAGTAACAATCTCTCCGCCGGTTCCGATCGGGTGCAAGCCCCGGTGGCCGGTGCTGGTTCCACGGATTTTGGGGGGAACCAAAGAGGCTTTAATCGAAGTGTATGTGAGGAGTTAAAGACGAATTGGATGTGATGGAGGCTCTTGACATCAGTCAGAAGACTGATGCCAAACAACTCCTAATGATTGCGGAAGATCACATCAAGGAGAGCCGGAGGCTCATTCAGGATTTGAAGGGGGTCTTAGGAACGATGCAGGACTTCTGCGCCACGAAGAGGAACATGTTCTTGCCAATCAGGCATTGGCTTGAAGAAGCGTAGCTCAAAATCAAGAAACTCGAATCCGAACTTTTTTACGCTGATTGTTGTTACCAGGACGTACCTAGAAATGTTGGTATGACCATCGGTAAAAAATTTACTGAATACAAGAAGATGACTAATGCGAAGAAAGAGACTAGCCCCGACGGTACTCAGACCGAAGAAACTATGGGAACTCCCACTCCCCATGAGCGGAAGCAAGAGAAGGAGACCACTCTGAGTCCCGTTGAGGCTGGCTCCACCAAACAAGCAACGAAGAAGCCGAAGATGCGTGCTGCGACAGCAACGTTCTCAACGCCGCAGAAGAATTATTCAGGGGCGAAACCAGTTGCCCCCGCACCCTATAAGGAGGAGTCGAAGAGAAAAGCTCGAACCAAGGCGGTCTTGAGAAGACCAGCTGAGGGCTCAAGCTATGCGGAGATCCTCAGGAACCTCAAGCAAAAGGTGAAGCCGGACACCCTTGGTGTAAAAATCAGGGGTGTCAGTCAGATCCGGAAAGGAGAGGTTCTTGTGGAAGTTGGGCCGGTTGTGGGTGGCAGATCTAAGCTATCCGCGGCCATCAAGAAGGCGGTAGGTAATGAGGGAAACGTGCGTGAGCTCGCTCCCCGCATCGAGGTCGAGGTCCTGGACCTCGACTCGATCACAGACGAAGAAGAGGTGGAGGCTGCGGTCCGAAACCACTTCGGAGAAGCAGCAGCTAGAGATATTAAGGTGAGTTTGACGAAAAAGGCCTTCAGAGGTAATTTGAAGGCCTATGTCGAGATGAGGGAAGAACTCGCGTTGAGGCTTCTTAGCACGGGACGCTTCAAAGTGGGGTTGGCGTTCTGTCGCGTGCCGAAGAAGACTGAGAGCGTAAGGTGCTACCACTGCTTAGGCTTTGGCCATATAGCAGCGGACTGCAGGGGTCCCGATAGGACCAAGCTAAGCTGAAGGTGCGGCAATGAGGGGCACAAATCCGCGGCGTGTGAAAGTACACCGCAGTGCTACCTCTGGGCCGCTAAAGAAGAGAAAACCCGGACCGACCATATGCCGGGTACAATGCGGTGTGCGTCGTTCAAGGAGGCCGCCTCTGCGAAGAAGCCGGATGAACGACGCAAATAGTTGATTGCACCCAACCAAGATGCCGAAGGCTGACGAGCCCGTTGTGCGGTACCACCACACTACTGAGGACGATGCGTGCATCTTGGTTGGGTGCGGAGAGTTGAAATGCCAAGGTGGCTGAGTAAGATGGAAGTCAAAGCACGACTTAGTGGTCTTACCCCCATGACCTTGAAGTAATGCGATAAGTGGTTCCGAGGACCACGACGTGTATGTATATTCAATATATATGCGTTAGATGTATATGGGTAATTGTCAAATTGAAGGCAAACTTGAAGTCCCAATAATATAACATTAACTTAGAAGCTCGTGCCGATTTTTTTTTAATTTTAATAAACACTTATTATCATCCTCTACAGAATAAGCAGTTCCTTTTTTTCATTTCTGTTCCTATTTACTTTAATTTAATATAAGAACACCCGAAACGTCATTACCGTACGGCGTCCCAACCTCACTTTGCACAAGGATAAACTGATTTTCTCCGTTTTTTTAGACAGTAACCTGAAAAACGCTTAACGTATCAAGTTTGTAAACTTCACATGAACATAAATTTAATGTAGGCACATTTTTTTAATTCAAATAAATAATATTTTAAAAGCCTTGATGTCTGTCCCTCAATTTTTTCCATTTGAGAAGTCATTACCGTACGTCTGTTTTTCTAGTAAAATATTGTAGTTACAGTGGAGTAATAAATACAAAAATATTAGGCGTATTGTTTAATACAAGTTTTTATAAAATTGAGCTTAAAATATTAACTCTCTTTTCTGTGAATCCGATATTAAAACTGAAAAGTGCATCTTGACAACAAAAACGTCGTTACTGTACGTGCGTTAAAAACCATTTTCGGAGTGAAAAAAATTTATGAAAACAATTCCGTTACTTATTGGTGGTGTTTTCATTCATAAGTAGGTGACTTCTGATAATTAAAATTTGTTATTTTTTTATAAACAATAAAAAAGGTTAAACTTTAACATTTTTCTCGCATCATTACCGTACGGTACAATAGAACAGCGTACGACTGATTATATGCGCGTTCCCATGGATTCATTATTATTTCTTATTTTCATAACTGCCCCTTTTGGATTTGAAATAGTTACATGTGATAAGATCAATTTCCGTTATGAAATATTTAATTCCTAATAATAATATGATTGCCACTGTAGGTGCTGAAATTTGCCTACAATCTGACAATTACCCATATATCGGGCGTCCCCAAGGTTCGAATGTGATTGGTGCATGAGCATTTTCCGTTTTTACTTCTTTAAAAAAAAAAGGTCTTCCTAAGTGAACAGTAGTTTTTCACTGACTAGTACCAACTCAGATTTAGGGAGGTGTGTCAACTTTTTATCACAGCTATACTTTTGTATGCCCTCAAACTTTTTCATTATTATTATTGCAAATATTAGTCAATTTTCATGAATCTTTTTTGGACTTTACTTTAATTATATTAAAAAAAATTAATTCTCTTAATTAAAATTGAATAAAGCCATGCTTTCATAATTTTAGTTTCTGTAACTGGCCTCAATCGCACAACAATGAAAGGGTCATTCGTTCCGGGTTATCTTACTTGCTGCGGGATATCTGCTTCGAACGCATGGCCAAGAGTCCACTGTCACGCGGCAACAATTAAAACTGATCGCCACTGCAACTGTACTTATGTTTTCAATTACTCAACAAATAGGAACATTTTTTTTAAACTGGCTCTGACCCTCGAATGAGAATACTATGTAGATGACGTATGCAAAAAATTTGAAAAAATTTTCAAATGCGTGGCCTCAAAATCAAACAGCAAACCTATCATGTTTTTGTCGGTTGATCTCTCTGACTGATGACACAAATGGACTTTGCAAGGGGAGCAGGTATGCTTTTCCCTATTGGGACCTCATTGGCTGTATATGAATGTTACGATTAGGATAAGAATGTCTCAAGGTCACACAGGTTATTGAGATAAACATACGTGAAGCCGGAGTTTTAAATACACCGGTAGCGAAACTGAAAAACAATTAGAGATTTACGATGAAATTTACTGGAACTTCACGGACGATTTTAAAAGCTATCGAGTATCACGATGCACCCATGACCGTACTTAAATCCTCGCAAAGTGCAGTTTTGAGGTCTCATCCACAATGGGATAATTCGCTGGTGCACGCGCGGCCAACGCGTACAGTCTATCCATATGCTAACATATAATGAACCATACGCGTCCTATGTTCGGTCCTATTGTAGTCCATGGATGGAGCGTACGTTGTACGTAGCAAACATATCCCGTTGTAGACAGGCCTTCACCAGCTAGGCCAACAACACCAAAGCGAACGATCGCGAGTAGCCTTAAAAAGATTTGCCATAGCTATAAGATCTATCAGCTGTGTTATTCAAATCAAAACGAACCACACAGATACTTGCTACGAAATAAGTTGAGACAGACATTTAAAACAAAAGAGTTAAATTAAGAGTAATGGACAACCATCTCAAGTCCGAGGGTTTATCGACAATGAATATCGTACAGAAAACAATACGGATGACCATCCGCGTCAATGCTCAGAGCGAGACCTATGGGCAAGGGCTGGAGCATATTTTTCGTCTTGGGAGCGTTAGTAAGTTCGGTGATTTCCACCCTGGCACTGGCTTTTTATAATCAAACGGCCATGTCAGTATCTCTTGCAGTAAAGGGGTTAAAGTATGGGTTGGAGTGAAGAGGCCAGGGAAAAACGGGTTGCCCACATAAGAGTATGCAATCATGTTGCACGCACAGTGCTCGCATCTCATGACGGTTTATTTTTACGAAGTGTCTGCACTATGCGGCACATATTGCACGCACGTGATCAGTGCACGCACTTGAAGTCATCGTGAGGTTTATGGTTGATGCTTAAAAATACATGAGTAAAATTTGGGTAGTAATTAAAAACGAATTTTAAGTATTCAGAAACATTATGTTATTTATGTAATCAATTTTACAATATCTACAATCGCTTTTAACAATCTTTCGATTTCTTGAAATAGAACAAAAAATACCAAACTCAGACACACAAAATGAATATAATAACTACTAAAAGTACAGAAATCATTGAACGTACTAACCTCAGTCGAGTGTCTAGAGATTCTAGTCGATTCCAGTCTGTTCGAGGAAGATAAAGAGGAAAGGATTACAGATTTCTGGTAGATAGCTGAGCAATGATAAGCTTAATTAAAAACAAAGCTCTTATAGGAATAGACGAACCATTCAAATGCTATAAAAACTTGTAATGGGAACCGACTCACACGACTCGACTCACGGGGTGTCCATTGAATATTTTGGAAAGAAACAATTATTCCACATTATAGCAGAAAACTTTCCCCTACGAGAAGATGAAATAATTCGTTTATAATTTTTAAAACAATACAGTAGGTATGCTATAACACAAGAATTTTTAATAATTGAAAAACACAAGTTACCATTGCATCGTGACAATGAGTTTATTGGAAAGTCGACATCGCAAATATGCAGGATTCAGGTAGAAAATTTCAATCAAAATATCTGGATACAGAATAACGAACTTATTCTTGATGGTATATACAGTATTATGAACAACAAAATTTATTCACCTATGTTTATTCACCTACAGAAAAAGAAACGGAAAAACTTTTCAGCAAAAGTATAATCAGACCTTCCAATTTCCCATTCAATTCACCTCTTTGTGTAGCACACAAGAAAGGAGACAAGTTCAGGGTGTTTATAGTTTACATGACAACTGGAACAATACACGTATCTAGACGCTTATCCTTACGAGTGATCGATGAAATCTTTGACCAATTAGGAAGACAAAAGTTCTTTTTAGCCCTTGACCTTGTTTATGGCTTTCACCAAATTGCAACGGCCGAAGCAAAAAAAAGAGTAACCGCATTTCACATTTACTACAGACGCTTCAAACCTAGGTTTAGAAGCCGTATTATCTAAAGACGGACGTCCCTGTCTTTTTGCTTCTTGAACTTTAAATAAAGCTGAAGAAAATCACACTACTAGCGAAAAAGAACTCCTGGCAATAGTTTGGGCTCTTGAAAGACTAAGATAATAGTAGATAATATAAAGTAGATAAGATAATGTCTGACAATGTCACCCGTCAATGACTCAGTTAATGGTATCTGTTCTTCGTTCTTAATTTAAGCTTTGTTTTTATTTTTAACATCTTAGAAATTTTAATAGTTTATTTTATTTATCATTTTAATGGAAGTTTTTAATTTTTATAATAGTTGATGTTGCTTTACCATCACAATATCAGAAATAAATTTTGACTGATGAGGGCTGACATAACAGCCGAATTGTTTGGACAAATTTGAAATTGGACTCTTTCCAGTAAATGGTATTTTAGAACAAGCCATGTCAAATGCTGACGATAGTCTAAATGAGAACTTTACTCAAGAGGGAAATAAGGACTGAAACGCAAACCGATGATGAAAAAAAGTTTTTCACGAAAATTTCACTACATGAAGATTGAAAACAGAATAAGGGGAAATTAAGACTAAACCAAATTCTGATGTTAAAAGCTGGAGAAATATAACTAAGGAAGATTGACCTTCTTTCGGTAAAGAAAAATGGCTGAATTACTTTGACCTCTTAACTCAAGTGACAATGAGTAAGAAATTTACTATCGTACGGTTAAAAATTGGAGATCCAATCGTAACCCCTCCAAAAAACGAGTTTATTTGAGAATTAATGGAATATCTATCTACTGTCCATACTGAACATCCGTTCCATTTATACTTTAATAACACTCGTGAATTGATGAAAGGAGAAAAGAAGACCATGATGGAAGAAGCTCACCAAAACCACCTTGGGGAAAACAACACATTAGAAAAAGCAAGGGAAATAGGACAATGGCCACAAATGGATAAGGAAGTAGTTGGAAACCAAGCAGAGGTACAAGAAGAGCCACATGAGCCTAACGACAAGATTGCACTTGATATATTTGGACCTTTACCCGAAACAATAAAAGGAAGCGAGTATATTTTGTGTTTACAGGATAGATTAGCGAGATACACAATTTTGATCCCACTTTCAAATGAAACTTCTGTATCTATATTAACTAGATTATTTGAACACTCTATTTACGAGCTTAGAGGACCAAGAACAATCCTTTTAGATCAATTCACAAATTTTATTTCTGAATTGATTCAACAATTCGAAGAGGCTTCAAGCACCCAACACGTTCAAACCACTTCGTTTCACTCCCAGTCGAACGGTAATATTGAGCGCATGCATTCAACTCTAACGAATTTGATTACAACTTCAAAATATCAAAGAAGGACTCGATAAGAACATCACTCGGGTTCACCCTGTTTACAAAAAAGCACAACTTGTAGAAGTCTTACGTCAAGCAAAAACTAATAAGCTCGACCCGTCATGGAAAGGCCTTTATAGGATGACTAAATACGATGCCCTTATACGACGACTAAAGCCCATTACACCATAACTCCTATCAACGGAAACATCTATGTAGGGAAAATAGCGAAATAGCGAAAATAGCGTCTATAAACGATCGTATGAAAATCGTGGATAGTTCAGAAAGAAGCAGAAACAGTTTGCAAAATTAATTGCACTGACATGGGAATAATAAGGTGAAGGTCCAACAGATTGGTAGATATAAATAACATTCTCAAGAACCCCTTAGAAAAACCTAGAGTCAGGAGATATCTTGCCAATTTTGTTTGCGATATTTCTAAATCTTTATTTGGTACTCTGTCTGGTTCCGAACTTGACCAAATAAACTCTGAATTTGATAAGATATACAGAGACAACAAAGGAATAGCAAGTGTCCTTTTAAACCGTCCTAAAATTCTGAAAATGATCGCGAACTCTAAACTACTAATAGCTGCGGTTATGATGAATGAAATAACAGAGGATATGGCCACCGCCATCACGGCCACCTGCAATCGTAAATCCGCTATTAGTTACCCTCAGATCTTGGCTTCGGTGATAATGAGGAAAACCGTTCAAGAGTTCAAAATCATATACAGAACTCGTTATCATTTCGATAACACGGAAGATAACTGCCAACACTTGATCGACATCAGTGAAATTAAAGTTGCGATATCCCAATACCTAAAAAGATCCACGACGTCTGTATGTCACTAGTACCCAATTATTACTATGTGTTAATGTATCGAGACTCTTATATCCCGACCGACACCTTGACTCTTTAGAATCGTAGACAGATAGTGGAATAAAAATTTGTTTAAACGACAACAGTCTACCATTAAGCCAATTGATACATATACCTGTAAACCTAGTATTTTTATAATGTATGAAAATTTAAACTGTAATCATTCACCTTCCCTACTGCACAAGGAAACCTTTATACCAACACTTAATGGTTACATTGTAATATCTACAGGAAAATTAACCTTATACTTCTCATGTAAGGATTTTGTTGGACATAAAGAAATAGTTAACTCATTTTAATAGTAGGTAAAAACTGTAAGAAATATAATTATTACAACATAGCAGATTTACACATTGAGGTAAAACTAAATGACACCTTTGTCCTACGTAACAAACTAATTCAGTTACTTAATCAAATATTTATTAATGACCTTAGACAGGCACGACTTTGCCTCGACGATACAGAGAATGTATTAGCAAATATTGCCACACATAGACGTTCAAACACTTGAAAGGAAACAGGTTTAGATTGTTTAGATTACTTAGAATATGGAGCCATAGCTTCAGGAAAATTGTAACTGATGTAGAAATACGATTTAATTGATTGTAGAAAGAATTGCATTCGCAGAAAACTATGTTTTTTCTGCGTTAAAACATCCGTTGAACACTAACTCATGTTGTGAACTGTAGTACCACAGTTTAACCAATTCTACAACGCGATACTGAACTTCGACCTAAGAGGCTTAGAATATAATTTTTAGGGACTAAAAAAAGTTTAAAGAGAAAAATGTCACACCTACAAGAATAAGTAAACACCTACGTCATTATTTGCTTCCGCTTTCACTAGCCTATGTAAACAACGCCGAAGGCCTAGTGCGGCAGTCTGCTCGTACGATACGAAAAATTATAAGATTCCTCTGTAAAACCGGAATTAAGTACCGCAATTTCACTCTGTTGAAATTGCTCCTGTTAAAAAGTCCTAAGTACTTTTTTACGCATAACAATTTACTATACTTTTTGAACAATTTGAAATTTATAAAGTTAATTAAAGCACCAAATTAAAGTAAAAGAATAGTGTAAGCACATTGTCTTAACCAAATAGAGAGCATTCCATGGAGGTGATTGTGCAAGCATCATACCCACATTTTGTGAGTACATTGCTTGCAATTGATAGTGTTCTGCGACCACAGCGATTGTTATCTGGATGGTCCCAGAGCAACGATATATAGAAATGGATCGATAATGTTGTGGCGAAACAGTTCATCAGATGGAGAAGATATCGTGGCAGATCATTTGATCTTTTTCTAGTCGAACCCGATTGGTCGATAACGTTTTCAGTGAACGATGCTCCAATTTCATAATTTTAGATTAAATTAAGAATAGGAAGGCTTATGCTTTTATTTTGTGTTTTTGTTTATGACCTTGTCTTTGCCTTCTCACCAACGGGGGACATGTCCCTCTGCTGTTTCCAATCACCCCGGAATCTGGCATGGAATATTTGGATGCCCTTGAAGCCAGGGCAGTCATCCGGATGACTTTCCTTAGGCTTTGGGAATACTACTTCACCTCCAACCAAAATCATTATTTCAACCGTAATTCTTTTAAAGGAGGAAGCTGTTTCGGTTGTCTTTAGATTTGCTACTTCTCAGTATCAATGCAGACGCTTTCAATCCAGAGAGGATGACAGTTACCTCATTACCAGAAATGTTTTCTGATCTCTTCTTGCCTCTGATTCTCGAGCAGCACAGCGGAAGCAGCCAACCAGCGGAAGCCACTGAGAACTCGCCTTCCTACTAAAAAAGCCTACATGGTAAACTTACATGGGAACCTACGTGAGAACGCATATGGGATCCTTTATACGAACTTCTGTCTCAAATGACGATCTAAGAGCATGAGAAATATTTGTGGGTTTTCACGTGGGTTTTTATACGAATACCGTTATGGAAACCTATGCATTGATTCTACATGAAGTCCCACATGGGACTATAACTTCTATTTAATGAAATATGTTCAAATTTATATGGTTGGGAGTCGTAAAAGCACCATAAAGATCCTGCGCAGCCGTAGATTTTATAGAACACTACTGCGCACTACTTAGATAATAATTGCAAACTCATACATGTAGAAACTTTTATAAAAACCCATAATAAAAACCGATATAGATTCCCATCATATATTACTATCTCATATCATAATTTGCGATAGAATTTTCTGAAAGATCCCATGTAGGTTTCGACATAGGTGCCCATGTACTTTACTATCTACTCCTTTTCAGAAGGGTTGAAGGGAAAGATACGACGCGCTCGACGATTGCCAAGCCTAGTTCTCGATTCATTCAGCAGCCACGTGTTAGAACAGATCTAAAAAGCTAACGATACAATTTATTGTATCACAGATAAACAATTTCCATTTAAAGAGGGCACTTCTTAAGATGATAAATTATTATTAAATCCGTGCATGAAATATGGGCAGTAGATTTTAGGAGTTCGATGAGAATATCATTAATAACGATCAGTGGGGAATTAAACAAATCTACCTACATGGGATTTTCGCTAGAATATAATTTGCAATACATTCTTTTCTTTCTAATTGACTGATTTAGCTTACATCTTGAGATCTTGATATATGAGTAGCGGCTGCAAAATAATAAATAAACAGGCCCACCTGATCCATACACACACACACACACACACATCGGTTTGGTTCCTTGGGAATCGAACCGAAGGGCCTATGACAATTGTCCAGGGATGGTCCCAAAGGAATAACTCTCAAGCGAAGGCGTGAGAACCGTGCCGAAAGCTGAATGGCACCTGGGTGAGGTGACTCAAACAGTGAATCTGGGATACCGGGCGACCTCTAAGAGTATACAGCCTTATCCTTGCATGCGGGGCTCTAGAAGGATGGACGAACCCTTTTCCCTAGCTGCTCGTGGGAACAACAATGACAACACCAAACATAGTTGTAGTGAATGCGGTTCAAAACAATCGAACGCGCAGGGCTCCCGACAACTGGTCAGACAACAATGCCGACTACCCTGGAGTTGGGGGAGCCAATCAAGACAAGAGTCAATGCGATTGACTGGCAGAATCTCATTACTTTTGAGTGGACGGATCGACTCAGGGACGAGCTGATAGAGTCCCATGATGCCAGTATGGACCCTGAACGAATAGGTTACATGGCGCGACTGCATACTCTGTGGTGCGAGAAACACCCAGAGCTCTCGGATTTTTCGCAGAATCGTCTGCAAAACCGTGCCGAGGACCTCCGTAGAAGGGGTTATATAAGCAGAGCGCCTACTTAACCGCAGCCAGAACAAGACGGCAACAGAGAAAGAGAGGCGACACTGAGTCTAACCGAGGAAGAACGATGCTTCAGGACCCGGAGAAACATCAGCATTCAGGTTTCTCCGAAGTCCAAAGATCCGGCTGAACTGGATGACGAGCTTCGTAGAGATTTTTCCGTACAATCCGACCTCTGGACTATCAATTGTGGCGTGTACAATGCAACGAGAGCTTTGGCAGATGCAAACCGTAAAACAGAACCAACGGTTGATCATAAGACCAAAAGCCGAATGCATCAACTCAGCACAAAAATAGGCTGGGCAAGACAGTACGCGTCCCGCATTTAGTGTGTAATTGACTACATACCATCTGGCAGGGCTTTCACTGCCAAGGTTCGACAGTTCGCGCGCGAACTGCGGATCCGTCATCACACAATCAACAAGTCAAAGCCACTGACCATCAAGCAGCATATTGGTGACAGAATATGAGTACTATCTAACACTAGGAGAAGTCTAGGGTGGAGAGAGAAGTGGATCAGAGAAAATCAGCAGTTTTCATCTGACCCATCTCAACTCTTTCAAGACCCTCCAGTTACTGTCAAACATCCGCCCAAACCTGAGGAGGTTGAAGCATTTTGAAGAGAAGTCTACGAAGTTGAAGAAGGCTCAAAGAGCATAAGTAGCTTCAAGGAGCTGTACAATGCCCTCATGATACCTGAGGAGGAATGCCCTCCTATCACTACCCAGAAGGTGAAAAACGTATTAAGAGGCATGAAGAAATATTCCGCTCCGGGACCAGATGGTATGAAGACCTTCTGGTGGAAGCAGTTTCCTTCAACCCCCCAGCATCTGGCCAGAATTTTTACCTCATATCTAAAGTCGAAAGAGCCTATTTCGGAGTGATTGGTGGAAGGGCGCACAATGCTCCTGCTGAAGACGGGCAACTTTGCTGACCCTAAGAATAACAGGCCAATAACTTGTCTGAAGACACTGTATAAGATCTGCACAGCTATCCTAAATGATCGCATTGTTCGGACAATTGGACCTGTCTGGCGAGAGATGTATGAACAACGCGGCTCGAAGAAAGCCGTAGCAGGATGTCGAGAGAACCTGCTCATCAATAGATGTATCTGTTTCCTATCAACGATTTGTATCGATGAACTGGATTGTTTACCAAGAATGTTTTGATTCAACCTTCCATATACATATCATCTATCTGTCGGAAAGCTTGAAGGTTCATCCACACATAGTGAGGTGCATAGAGAGATTAATGCCGCTTTGGAAAACCAGATTTACCATCTCGTCTGGAAAACATCGTATGATCACTAACAGTATCACCTTTCAGAGAGGTGTGTTTCAGGGCGACACCATGAGCCCGCTCCACTTTTGTCTCTTATTATTGCCACTATCTTTTGCACTTCGCCATGCCGAAGGGTACCTCTGTGGCAAACCTGGAGATCGAAAGCATAAGGTCACTCATGTATTTTACATGGACGATCTCAAGATCTATGCTAGAAATCAAGAGGAACTACATCTAGCTCTAAAAAATGTCAAAGAGTACACTCGAGCGATTGGAATCGAGATAAGGTTAGAGAAATGCGCCAAGGTTAATTTGAAGAAAGGAAAAATTAACGGCATCCCCAAAGATCCTGAGCTCGTTGACAAAAGCGCTATACGACACCTTTGCGCTGGAGAGACCTATACATACTTGGGTGTGCCACAGAGCCGCTTTCAGGACGTAACGTCTATAAAAGATACTCTCCGATGCAGATACAAACGTCTCATCCGACAGATATGGTCTTCCAAACTGTCAGCGAGGAACAAAGTATCTGCGATGAACATGCTTACCGTCCCAGTAGTACTCTATTCATTTGGAGTAGTTCCGTGGACAAAGTACGAGCTCAGACTGAATCTTCAATGTCTTCACAACGTGATTATTCTGGGTACAGCACATATAGTCGCAAATGGACAAGACCCTCTTCTTGAAATGGTCAGTAAACACGAAGAAGTAGGCAAAGGGGCGTTTCTGTAGAAAGCAGCGGAGGAGGCTGCTGAAACACTCGGCCTTGACTTCAATATCAGGGTTGCGCAAAATGCATCAAATCTTATCCATCTTGAATACTCACTTTTGAAGGCCCGGATTAAGAAAGCATAGGAGAAAAACTTGCGAGAACAGCTCCTGGACAAGAGGATGCACGGCATCTTCCACAGAAATGTGAAAGATCAGCCTATGTCGAATGAGCTAACGTTTGCTTTCCTTAAATCACCTGGATTGAAGTCAGGCACGGAGAGCTTCATTTGGCATGTCAAAATGGTGTCATTTCCACTCTAGCATCCCGTCGCCACATTTTGAGCAAAACATTACCGATGATATCTGCAGAGCGCGTCATGAACACCTCGAGCATCTAGGACACATACTATCTAGTTGTCCAACTCATGCAGGAAAAACCTACATCCAAAGGCACAATGCGGTACTAAGAGTGCTTTATTACCATCTCTGTCACTCTTACGGCATTAGCCCGAATACCTTTCCGCTAAACGAACCTAGAAAAATAGAGTCAATTGTCGAAAATGAGAAGTGCCGCATATACTGGAACTTCATATTCTCGACAATTGTTTGGGTTGCGCACTCGAGACCTGACATAGTTCTTCTTGACATCGAGAAACGAGCCATGTTCGTTATCGAATTCTTGGAACCAGCTGAGAAAAACTTCACAGCGAAGGAGAAAGAAAAGGAAAGAGAGGTATTAAGACCTTATAAGGGAGTTGCGACGGTTATACCCGGAATATTCTGTTAAGCTAATCGTCCCGATCATCGAAGCTCTTGGAGATGCGAAGGTGTCACTCGTAAATAGCCTGAAAAGCATCCCTGCGTGTCAACAAAATGCTGAGACACTTTCGGGGGGAATGCAGAAGGTGGTCGTCCTTGGGTCGCTCCGTGTCCTAAGGGCACACGAGCATTTTGCCGGATCATCGTATTGAATTCTCGCTGACTGTAACCACCCATCTCACGGTCGTGAGCCAGCAGGGTCCTACTGAAAGCAACTGCCATCTAAAAAATGTCAATAGCCCCCAGTAGAACCGCGGTAAATCACACCTATGGACACGTCTCGCAACCGTGAGATGGGTGGTCACAGGGCACGACGAAATCACAACGATAGGCTGGCGAAACCCTCGTGTGTCTTGAGGACATGAAGCGACCCAAGGATGACAGCTTTCTGCATCCATCTTACAAGTGCCTTGGCATATTTTTGGCACGCGGGTATGGCTTCAAGGTTACGAACTTGCGTGGGTCAGACACCCGGATAGTATGAGTTCTAGGTACTCGGCGTGTGCATGACACGCTCTGCACCTATCACCGTCCTGGCATGCGAAAATAAAACCCTCTCTACCTGAATTGAGTTCTGATGATTTGAGGGAAGCAAAAGTTTGCTCCTTCGACAAGGACTGTCTTTCTTCATTTCTGTAAAAGTTACAGTGCATATGCTTGTCGAGTAGCTCTTGGTGAAAATTTCCCACCTCTGCTTTCTTTACTTCGGCTTTTAGACGTGAAGCATCTAGATGGAGTAATGCACTTTCGTCAATTCTGATGTTAAAATTCAGGCCAAGGGTCTCGGCCGCTTGCTCCGCGGCTGTGTAAAGGAACGCTCCTTCGCCAATCATCTCGTGCTTCCTGACCATCTTTAAGAGAGTATCTCTGCCATTCGCAACGATGTAATCTGTACAGAGAACAATTCAGTTATGAAGACACTGGAGATTCAGAAGTCCGCGTCCGCCTTGACGGCGTGAAATGTGTAATCGCAGAACTGACTAATTGATATGCAAGCTCTTATGCATATGCATGAGGTTACTTGTGGTAATATCAATGGCCTTAAGCTCGTTCTTCTTGCATTCAACCACCCCAAGCGAGTAGTAGATTCGGGACGGCAAGCATGTTAGTCGCAGATACGGATGTATGTATAGGTCTCTCCAGTATCAAGATGTCTAATAACACTTATATCCACAAGCTTAGGGTCCTTGGGAACGCCAGTAATCTTTCCTTTCTTCGGATGAATTTTGGCACACTTGTCCAAACCAAAGTCCATCCCAATCTCTCCTGTGTA
>CAKNXH010059181.1:0-22509 GCA_932178445.1 Andricus quercusramuli
AAAATGTAATTTTTTCTGAACATTTATAATTTTACATAAAGATGGAACTTAGAATTTTTTTCTTTGGAAAAAAAAACGGGAAAAAAGTTGTATTCGCGACAGTTGTATTTATTGTTCTTAGACATTTTAGAACACATGAACCATATTTTTAAACGTATTTAAAATTTCTTTTAAATATTTGTACTCTCGGCATAATACTGCGTCGATCGTGAAGCCAGCTATTAGCCAGTGCTGGTCGAATGGCTGAATATCTGTACTGGTGACCAGTACTGGGTCAGTACTGCGCCTGTGGTGAACTCCGGCTGAGTGCGGAAATTTCCACTCGTCGGCTCACCAGTGGATACCAATAACGGCCCAACCTCGGCCGTCAATATCGCACCGTGATCTGAATAAATGCTTTGGACTGTACTTGGCAGCTAATTCCGGCCTTTGCTAGGCCAGAGTCTGGCTTTTCCTATTGAAACATGTTTAGACAAAGTAAATACGAAGTTTGGAACAGCAGTGCGCCGAGTCTGGGCCAAACTCTGGCTCTTCCTCTTAAAACATGGATTGCCGTAGTAAAAGTCACACTGGGCCCAGTAATGCGCCTTTGCTGGGCCAGACTCTGGATTTTCCTATTAAAACATGGTTTGCCGTAGTAAAAGTCACACTGGGCCCAGTGATGCACCTTTTCTGGACCAGACTCCGGCTTTTCCTATTAAAACATGTTTTGCCAGAATAAAGACGAAGTTTGGAACAGTGATGCGCCGCGTCTGGGCCGATCTCTGGCCTTTCCTCATAAAACATGCTTTGCCTTGATAAAAGTGACACTTGGTCCAGTAATGAGCTATTACCGGGCCAAGCATCGGTAGATCCCGATAAACCTGAAACAGAAAAATTCGATGAAAAACCCACCTCCAGCAGGAATCGAACTTGGGTCCGTCGAGTGTCAAGTCCACTGCGATGACCACGACGCTGTTGCAGCATGGAAATTATAAGGCGAAAAGTCGTATTTAAGAAAAATTTTAGAAACACAATATCATCAAGTCAATCTGTAAGCCTTAGACCTTGATATTTGTTCTTTTGAGTTTGGATTTTAATGCCTTTCTCAGGGAATAGGTTTCTGGGTCAACCCTAAAAAGTCATATTTAACCCTCACCATAAATGCCAAAGAAATATTTCTTCAAATCAAAAACATGGATATTGAATTAAACAACATATTTCTTTGATCTAAAGAAGTATTCTGTTGAAAAAAATTATGCCAAATTATTAAATGCTTGATTTGAAACAATAATTACTTCGTTGAAATAAATGTTTATTTGTTATGAATAATTAAATTCTAGTAAGCAAATGAAATATCTCATTCAACTGAAGAAATAAATATTTATGTAAACATGATATCTTTTTCATCTAAATAAATGCTTCATGGGTATAAATTCATGAACTCTTTGTAACAAATGAATATATTTTTTATTTAATTAATATTATTTTGGATTAAATCTTTATTACTTTGATTCAAATGAACTTAAATACTTGATTCAAGTATGCACAATTAATTGATTCGAATGCGTCCGAATCAATACAAAGAATCGAACTCATTGAATTAAACAAATATTTCTTTGAACGACTAATCAGATTCCAACGAATCTAGACCTTTTGAATCAAAGAAATGGTTTTCTTGAATGTAAGAAATATTTGTTTGAATCAAGAAAATATAACCAAAGAATTAATTTCATTAGATCAACAAAATATATGTGCCTGGTTTAAATAAAAATTACTTCTAATAAAGAATATTTTCTTGATGCTAAGAAATAGGATTCAAGTAAATGCAATCTCTTGGTTCCAGACATTCTTTTTTTCAGTGTACGGATACAACACTGGGCCGATTAAAATGCTAATATTGGCCCAATAACATTAGCCGATCTTTGGCTGCCGAAATTGGACCAAGCCTGGGCCGTGTGTTCAGTTCCGGCAATTCGCACTTAGGCACTTGTTCGTAGCAGCTGGTAGCTTGAAAAGCATCCCCGTGTGTAGGCAGCATGCTGTGAAACTTCCAAGGAGAATGCAGAAAGCGGTTGTTCTTGGATCGCTTCGTGTCCTTAAAAAGCACGAGGTTTTGCTGGAACGTTGTATTGAGTCCATCACCCCCTGCAAGTACCTACCTCACGGTCGTGAGACGTGATTACAGTTAAAACTGCGCTGCGATTTCGCAAAATGTCTGATGTATGACGCGCTCCGAAGAAAGGACCCTAAGCAGCCCAACACAAATTTGAGAGGAGAATCAAGAAAAGTTGCGATGAGTCGATAACCGTCAGCCCAAATGCCAATTTAGCAAGTCTTATTTCACGGAAAATATTAAATTTTTCTGACTTCACCAATTTAAAGAGCCAGTTTTAATATTGATATAAAACGCTTATAATCAGAAAATCGACTATTGGATTCTTAGGGTCTTTTCTCCGAAGCGCCTCTCTTACACACACACACACACACACACACATATATATATATATATATATATATATATAATAACTGCAATGGTCATGCCATAAGAACATACTTAGTATGTAAAGCAATTTGCTTATGTCACATTCTTCTTTGACTTCAGTAAAATAATTTGCTGATAAAACGATACAAAATTATCTTGCTGACATTCTTATCGTATATCGATGCTTAAGCTGGAATCAAAAGGTAAAATTTAGTGTGCTGCAATTCATTGTAGGAGCTGCCGTTGTCCGGTGCACTTGATATTGAAACTCTCAACTTTTGTGATTATTACGTTATTTTCGTAACGTTCGTGTAAAAAGTGTCAAAGATATGGATGTGTCGAAATCAAAACAAAGTGTGGAAGCAAAGACTTCAAATGATAAAAATAAGCAAAATAGGTAATATGAAAAAATGTTTATTATATATTGCAAAGTGTTCATTTCGGAAAAGCAAATAACATTCTTTCTTTTTGAAATACGAATGTACAAAATAATTAATTATTTTAGTAATCACGTCATTTCTTTATGATATGAATGAAAATTCTAATAATAATATTAAACTATTATACCTTTTTTTCGAGATGTAGAACGCAAATATGTTGTGCAATTCGCCTTAAAAATAAAATGAATCTGATATAAAACTGGTATTATGTGTATGCACCGTGTTTACGAATTCCGTAACAATTGATAAGATATTTTGTCTTCAAAGCAGTAAAAAATAATTTACTTTCTTCTCTCAATGAAAATTAATATTATATGTTAAATTCAGCTTCTCCGACAATTTTTAAAATGTATTAAAATTATATTTATCCTACGCATTTTTTAAATAGTTCCAATGAATAATTCTTATTTATTAAATTTTGAACACATTTCATCGATAAAAAGATTTCAAATTTTTTCAACAAATTTGTTCCTGTATATTTTTTTAAGACATATATTACTCAGTTTGAGTAATCATTTCTCTGTTATTTACTCATTTCACCTTCCAAATGTTCTACTTATCAAAATAGATAAGCGAAATAAGATAACTTTATATTAGACAAGATATATCGGTTAAATTTATTTCGTTTCTCATCCTTCACTCAACTATTTCTAATTCCTAATATTTGTATGCATCAAGGGTGCGAAAATATTTGTCATATGTGTTACTATGCCTAATATATACTGTATAACTATCAGGACTATAAATTAGAAAAAAGTTAAGAAAAGGATTAGAAATTAAACAAAAACCGATATCTCGCCTAATATAAAGTTATCACATTGCACGTTATTATTTCAGCTTGCAAATTATTTTTATTGATGGAAACTTTTGCAGCTGTTCTGAACAATTTACTGAAGTTTATTTGATCGTATAGGATTGTATGAAATTTATACATAACTCTTACTTTCTTCTTGCTCGGCTTGAGCTATGAATATGAAAAACGCAAAATCAGAAACAAGTTCTTTTGTTTCAACTTTTTCGGTCTTGCTTCATTACATCTGTCCAAAATATAACAGTGTTTTAACGAAGAACTGAGGCTTATCCAATAATAATCCATCCGTCAGATGAAAGAGTTCAAGAGTGTTGTGATTATGTTTTTAAAACTTACATATTAGTAATTCAAGTTTTCCACCCAAAATTTGGGCTTAATTTTATCCAACAACAACGCGTACGCTGTACAATAAACGGTTGTGAATATTCGAAATTTCCTAACAAGACTCGAATTCGTTCGTGAAGTCTCGCGCAAATTTTGACCTGTTATGGTTTAGACAAGAAGATACACTGAAAATAGCAAGCTATATTAACATTATTTTTTGTGTAACAATGGATATTTTTAATATTCTATGGCATTTCAGTTTTAGCTCAAAGTGAAATAAATTGCTCATTCAAAGGAAAATATCTATAATTTGTGTATTTTTCACTTGTCTGCTTTTTTCTAGCGTCCCAGTAAAAAAAAATACTTGTGGAAAATTGCGGCGAATTAATATTCTTGAATTCGCCGGAATCTTGCTTTCTGATTCGCTGAAGCGAATTGAACTAGTGCGAATTGAATGCGCGTCAATCCGCCTTAATTTGTGGTCAAGTTTATTTCGAAAAGAAATAATAAAAATTGCATGCCTCGAGAATCGAACCAGCGATCCAAAGTGTTTAAGGAGGTTCAATGATTATTGAATTTCTATACTTTTTGGTTGAATTATAGTAGATTGTACAACAAGCATGTATACAAAAATATATACAAATAAATAATAAATTTGATTCTAAATTGTAGAAATTAATAACAACACTGAGAAAAATGGATTATACGGACTGGATAATAGCATTAAAGAATAATAAACCGTATAGAAAAGTATATTAGTGCGTAAAATCTATAATATTTTTCTTATATATGGAGATGTTATCAAATATAATCTGCAGATGTTAAATTCTTAGAATCTGGAGACATTAAATTGTAACATCTCAGATTTTACAATATTCAACCATCTGTGTAGTCTCAGATGGGACGCCGCATCGTGGGCATGTCATATGCATTCCTTCACATTGAAACAAGTAAAAATAAAGTTATCAAATGATTATTGGTACTAAATCACACATGATTTAGATTTGGAAAATGGGTAAGTTTATGTTTCTTTTCATTGCACGTCACTGCTATTTGTACAAGTATAGAAACTTAGCCTCCTTTACTTTCGTTTTTGCAGTCTTATGATAGCCTCTTTCCTGCTCATTTTCAGCGAAATCAGAAAAAAATCGAACTTTTTGTCCTTTCCCCACTTTTTGTGAGGCGCACTGTTTATAAGTTGCAGCGTTGGAAATTTTTCACTAATTTCATTCATGGTCAGTAAATTTTAAATGCAATTTAACTAATCTTTCCCATAAAAAATGTAGCAGCTAATGGTAATCTGGGCAAAAAGCGAGATACACATTCGATTATCCACAAGCACAGGCATGGAAGTTTCAGGAATATTCCACTGGAAAGTTCCAAACAAAAATTAACTTTATTGTTATTATTATCAATAAATAACGCGTAAACTGCAAGTGATAGGTCAAAATCGATGTCAATTTATGATACGGATATCATATTATAGTGTAGTATATGCGGTACTCAAAACTCAAAAATGACATCCATTCTTACCTATCTCTTACGGTTTACATGATAATTGTTGGTAAAAGTAACAATAATGGTAGATTCCCCCAGGCGCGGATCCAGAGGGGGGGCCACGGCGGCTTGGCCCCCCCCCCCCAAAGCCCAGACCCGAATTTTTCAAATAAGATAATTGAAGTTTACTATCCCACCATAAAGAAACTAATTCGGGAGGATTGCGGCGAGTTAACGTGCTTAAATTCGCCCGAATTCTGCTTTCTGATTCGTTGAAACGAACTGAGCCAGCGCGAATTAAATGCTTGTCAATTTGCCTTAATTCGTGGTCAAGGTAATTTCGAAAAAAATTAATAAAAATTGCATGCATCGAGTCTCGAACCAGCGATCCCAAGTGTGTAAGTCCAGAGGACAACACTGAGCTACAGAAAACATTAATATATATTAACAACAAATCCTATATGCGCCCACGCTTGAGTTATACCTTAAGAATTCGATTGAATAGGCCAGTTTTTAAGTGTATTCGCGCTGCGAATTCTGGCGAATTGGAGCTTGACTTACAATCTAGCGGATTAAAATGAATTGGCCGACACTGAAATTTTTGACACTTTCAAATGAATAAGGTCCCCTAAAATATTTTCGCTGAATTCAGACAAATAGGATATTTTAAGACTATATTACTCTGCACGAATTTACACACATAAAAAGCAAGAAAATTGCCATCACGATTACTGGGACTAAGGTCACGATTACTGGGATGTCTACCTTAACTGCATAAATTAAAAAATGGGAAAATTAGTGTAATTTAAAAAAAAAACTAAAACATAAGGTGTCAAAATACTTTTAAAAAGAAGTCAAAAACTTCGGAGAAAGCTTACTATTTTGAAATTTATCAATATTTTTAAAAACATTAAAATGTGTTTGCTATATTGAACAGAAATTTCACAGAAAAAACAAAGCGTGAATCTAACGCTAATTTCAGGGTACCATTTCCCTTCAAAAAAAATTAGTCTTGGTAGTGTGAATGGTACCACTACAAAAGGTATCGTTTCCCTTGGATTTGGGGTATGAAAAGTCACCTGTAGTCAATTTTTTTTACAGTTTTTGCGGCAAAAATAATAAGTGATAGTTTCGTAGCCCAACTCCGAGCGAGATGGAACCCCATGTTAAAATTAGGTGCAGCAAAATTTATCCCAGAGTTTTTATTGTGTTAATTTAAAAACTTCAATGTCCGGGAAACCAGGAGATGATCAGAATTTTTTGAGAGCTGGAAATAACAGTGAATTTATTTTTTGACCGGTATTTTTACAAGTTTTTCAAAGAAAAACCTATCCAATCATTTGAAATATCACAAATTTCATGTCACAAGATATATAATGCAATCCAACATAAGTTTCATTTCAACTTCTTTTTAAATGCTAAGTTCAGTTGTTAACTTTTTCAATTATGAAATCATTCAGTTTGCAATGTGGAATTCGAAAATCTTTTACGATCCAAATTTTCCATTTTACATCTTTATTTTTGAGGGTACATTTTCAATTAAAAGAATGTTGAAGTGCAGTTTTGAAGACTTACACAATACACGATTCATATCTTTCGAAACTGAAAATTTTCGACAAAAAATGTTTTAAGTTGATCAACTGTAAATATAAATTAAGTAATGATTTTAAAAATTAAACTGTAGTTCGTGTATTCGCAATTGAACAATAATTGATTGATTTTATAGCACGATTCTGAATCTGATGAAATTAAACAATTTACAGATTTTGACGTTAAAAATTGAACTGTTTTAATTCGAAAGCCGTAGTAGTTAACAAAATGTAAACTTCCGATTGAAACTTTATAAATTATCTGCTGTTTCAGTCTAAAATATACCATTTTTAACGACTTCAATTATGAAAATTATTAATTAAAAAAAAAAACAATTTTTTAATAGTCAGCAAAGTTTGACTGTTTATTTAAAATGAACAATTATAAATGAAATACTGAAATCCGAACAATTTGAAACTGAATTGTTTGAAACAGAAAGCCTTGAATCGTTAAAATTTCGGAGAGCTGAACGTTACAATGTTAATTTTAATTGTTCTAATTTAAAATTTTGTATTTGCAAGTGAAAATGTTGAATATTGATGTGTAAATAACAAATAAAAATGTATCCATTCAGAAAAAATTCGAGTAAGTTGAGGAGATATATTTAGAAGTTTTTAAATAAAATTTTGAAGCTTTTAAGGATTTTGTAAGGTCTTAAGATAATACAAATATTGTTTTAAGATTCGTGGGAAAATTTTCGAATGATTTTTATTTTAAAAAATTAATTTCAACAGAATATTTAAAAATATTTTAAAACGGACGCAAATTTTGATGAACAAATAAAAATTGAACAGTTATAAATTTGGAAAAAATTGATTTTCTAGTAAAAAAAACAACATATTTTTAAGAGAACGTTTTAAAAGATTTCAAAAAAAATTTAAATGTATAAATAACAATTGAATAATCATTCATTCAAAGAGATTTAAACTTAAAATAATTCAACTTCTAATTTAAAAAGTGTTCAATTGAAAAAAATTATAATTTTTCAATTTTTCCAGGATTTCAACCGGGAATATGAATATCGCAAAGAGTGGAAATATACGCCTAAATTTTGCTCTTTAAAAATAATCGTTTTATAGTTTATGCTTGACTTCGAAAATTGTATGAGTATTTTATACTTGTTAAATAATGATTATACCATGACATGCAAGACGCAGCTTGTAAATATAAAAACATGGTTTTTATTGAAACATTTGTTTATTATGTTTATAAGATTTGTGAATAATATATTTTTATAATTTTTAATAAACATTCAAAGCAAATAAATAACTATAAAATGATTATTACCTTCTCCCCCTCCCCCTTAAGAGTGGAGGGGAAGGGGAATTATTGGATGGCCCCCCCTAAAGCCCTTCTCTGGATCCGCGCCTGGATTCCCCTCAGGTCCCAGTGGAATGTTCCTAAGGGGCGGACATTTTACACGTTCCGGAAACTTCCTGGAACGTTCCAGTGGAACGTTCCGAAGGTGCCCGCGGAACGTTCCCGGAACATTCCGTGCTATTAAGGTAGCGAGCGTGGCAAATCATGCGAGTTGGTAATCGAGGTATCCCGCTTATCGCACACCATGATCCCACGATGCTTTCCCCAATCACCGCAGGCCAGAACGCGCGAATATGCTCGTTGATGAGAATCTAAGTTGCAGGGAAAAGGGGTATCTGGCAGATGCGCATAGCATTACTTAGTTCTCTAGCAAACTAAAGCTCATTTAGTTCGCGGTAACGACAACAATCGAGAAAACACCAACTTAGATTCTCCTCAACGAGCATGTAAGTTGCAAGTTTCGGCGGGGGTATCAGGGAAACATATTCATTACGATACAATTACATTTCAATTTAATTAAAGAGTACATCTTACGCATTTAAACAATTCCTTCATGCGAAATTTATTCAAATAATTGAAAATAATAATTTAGAAAATCTTTAATACAACATTTTTATTTTGTGTTTTTAAGTATGTACCGACTGAGTATATCGGTTATTTGATGGATTTGCTCGGAGGTAGAAGAGTACGGGTAGTGTTATAAAGAGTTTAAGTACTCGTAGAAATTCTCACGAGCATGAGAAAATGCTCAAGAATATGCTCGACCTTTATGTGCTTCGAGAATTCAATGAGCATTTATGAGCAATTTGAATTACCATTTAAAAAATCGTATTTTCTATCTTCATTAATAATAATAATAAAATTATTTAAATTTCGCTGGAAAAAGTTTTGTTTCAAATTGGAAAGGGTGCTAAATTTAAATGATAAAAGACGTCAAAACCAGGGACTGAGAGTAAAACGTTTTGATCACTTTGGGTTTTAAATCCTGAGCCGATGAAAAAGCAGGGAGAAAGTGATCCCATCCCGAGTGGACGGTGCCTGCTTCTCAAGCACTTAGGAACGGATGGGTTGTGTCAGCAGAAGGTCAGCGTTTGAGTCCCGAGGAGAGCAGGTACAGAGTATCGATCCTTCAGTTTGCATGCAAAAAAAAAATACCCGGGATTGAATCTTTGAAAGATCTAAACCTAAAGCTACAGACTGCCGGAAGGTTTTACTCCCGATGAGAACTCAACCAAAGATGGTTTCAAACGATCCCGAAGGGAGTGGACTGCAATCCCAAAGAGTTAGGTTTAGTGAATAAAAATTCTTCGACTTGGTTTCCACTTTAATTTAAAAGATCGACTCCAGCATGTCTTCTTATTGAGACGGAGCCAGACTTGAATTTATGTCTTAGAGACAAGTCTCTATGGCTTTAAGACATATATTTATATCTTAAGTCGAATTTTTATGACTTCAAGTCGAGCGGTTTATGACTTCGAGTATATACCTGCCCCGAAAAAGGGTCATTCTGACTGTCATAGAAGCTAATCTTTGTTTATAATTAAATAATTTGGATATTTCTACACAATATATATATATATATATTGAATCAATTAATTTATAGATTTTTGTTTGTATTATACTTGTTTGACGACGATACCGAAAATTTTGTTTGTTTTTACGTATTTCTAACGGCTTAGGAGATCCTTATAGAAAATTACAATTTTAATTGTTGTGAAGAAAATTTTTCAGGGTTATACTGGTTCAGACCCACAGATTCTGAATTTTGAAATTAAAAATAACTAATTTAATACTTACAACTGTTTCATTCATAAATTTTAATCCTTCGCATCTGTTAACAGTCTCAGTCGAGGTCTCATTTTTGATTCGAAAAGGTACATCTTGAGACAAGTTTTGCCGACTTGAAATCACCATGCTGAAACCATGAAAGTAAGACATTGTCTTATGTCACGACTCAGTTTTGAGACGCAGCCAGACATGCACGTCTTGGAGACGAACCCAAGACATCGCCAAGTCGAACTCAAGTCGAAGCATTTTTACACGGGAGATCCTACTTTCATCTCTCAAAACATGCATATTCAAAACATAACTATATATTATTATTTATTAATAACACAATAATGCAGCTATTTATTAATTAATACAGAGTATATTGATAAATTGGTAAATTCATGAATAATATTAATATTTAATTACAATTGCAATTGAATATACATTTCTTCATATTGTTAGAAATATTGAACAATGTAAAAGTGAGTAACATTCGGAAATGTTAATGAAATTAAGTAAATCTTAAATATTGACCCATAATGATGGATGCCAATCATGGGCGTCAACTATTAAGGCATATAATTAGACAAATAAATAAATTAGAGAAATTAACTTCATAAAATCTTGTTCTATTATTTCTGTAAAGAATTGTGCAGTTTTATTCAAGATCACGAGTTATAATTTTGAAGGTGAATCAATATTCATTTCCAAGTAATGTAAGTAACAAAAAATCGAATACATGTGAAGTACGATTCTACGCCTGTTTACAACATAAGTTAATGTTATAATTTAATATAAATTAAATGGCACAGTAATTTATTTATTAGTTATTTATATGTACTATTGCAAATGTATGAATAATGAATATGTATTCATACATATACGTTTAATTGATTATACATTTCTTGATATCAACATAAATATTAAATCTATAACATAGTTAATATTCTGAAATAAAAATCAAAATATGTAACTGCTAAATATCGAGGAATACTGATGGTTGTCAATCGTAGGCGTTGATTATTTTATTTCGTTCTTCGAAAAATATTACAACTGATCACGCTTTTCAATTTTGTACGTAAATTATTATTGCATTTGCATTTATAATATTGTAATGTGATCATCCAAATTTCTTATCTTTACTTCTTAACGGATCCATGCGTTTCGGCATTCATGTCATAGGCACTCTTGGTTTTTAAAAATGTATCCAATTTAGTCAGCCTTCAAAAGACTTTACGAGGGTCCCAAAATGGAGATCAAGTTTGTTTCAACCATTACCTACTTTAAAAAAGAAATCTGCCCGCTTCGCGGGCACATTCTCATCGCGCGCTTCGCTCGCTAGTTTGAGCGCGCCTACTATCCGTCCAAAAAGTTTAGGCACCGCGATTTTGGTACAGATTTTCCTGAAAATCTCAGCGGAAAAAAAATCTAAAAATATGGGACCACATGCATGTTGAAGCTGTAGGTTTTGCCAATCCAGATACGTAGTTTCAAAATTTTGAGATAAATAGCAATTATTTCTGGGCGAGTGAAAGATGAAAAAGCGTAATCATCCCATCATCATTTCAGAATACTCAACTTTGAATGGCTGCAAGTCAGTGAAAAAAAATATGAAAAATCTGCAAAAAATATATGTGTTTTGTTGATCCTTTCTGTGCTCAATGGTGATATTTAGACCCGGAAATATTCATTAATTTGTTAATAAGTGATTGTCAAAAAAGTGGAGAGGTATCATCTCCGGAACTAAGAAACGTAAAGAGATGATTCTTGAAGGAAATTACCCATTTTTAGCTTCTGGCAATGTTTTGCGTATTATCAATGAGCAAAAAGTTGCACTTGAATGTTTAAGAAATTATTTTCTTCGTGGAAGAATACAAAAGGCTTAACGATAATCGTCGCTACCGCACTCTCAGCATGGCACTTGTGCTACTGCTACACGTGCACCACGACCTGCTTAGCACAGTTACATAGCCCCTAAGCCCGGATGCAAAAAAAAAGGGTACCGATGACTGTCAATATCTCTAAATAAATAACAGGCAGGCAATATTTCACCAAAAGTATCGGATATTTTAACAGCGATTGTAATATAAAATATTTTAATTTTTAATTTGTTCATAGTTTCGTAACTAATATTCAGTGATCAGAATAAATCCGAATTTGAAAGAATCGCAAATTATTTTTTACCCATCCACATCGTTCATCAAAATCATTAATGTTCATGTCATTTCTCTCACAATTCCAGGTTTTTTCCAAGGCCTAGCAGGTTTTTTCAAGTTTAATTCCTAATAATACGAAGCCATTGAAATATTCTGCATTTTTCAAAAACAACCGACTTTGAATATCTCGACTTTTTTATGATTCATAATTTCAGTAGAAAATTTGTCCCTTTGGTTAAAAATCAAACTTTTTTTTTTGAAGCTACTCCTTTTTGGGGTAATAATTAATTTTTTTCTAATAATAAGACAACTATTTCATTGGAAATAAACTTTTTTGTTGAAATTTCACATTTTCTGATTGAAAATTCCACTTTTTGTACACAAACATTGCTTTTTATCTTGGAAATTTAACAATTAGGTAGAAAATGTAACTATTTGGTACAAAATAATTTGAGATTCTTTCAAATTCGGATTTATTTTGATCACTGAATATTAGTTACGAAACTATGAACAAATTAAAAATTAAAATATTTTATATTACAATCGCTGTTAAAATATCCGATACTTTTGGTGAAAATTTGCCTGCCTGTTATTTATTTAGAGATAATGACAGTTATCGGTACCCTTTTTTTTGCATCCGGGCTTAGGGGCTATGTAACTGTGCTAATAGACCGTGAGCTCATGACATAAATTATGTAGTTATAGGAAAAAGATATTTTGTGTACCAGACAGGTTCGATTTCCGATAACGAACGTAAAGATGCGTTGCTTGCAGGTCTGAGTAGAAGAGGTGAGCGGTGGCGACCTGGCAAAGGTGCAAATTTTCATGGATAATTAATGTGACTCGGAATAGCTTGAAAATTTGTGTACATGTAGAAGATGATATATAAATAGCACCTGCGAATTTTGAGTCACCTGACTTGACGTAAAGGTGCTATAAATCACCTTCAAAGTTGCCGGAAATTCAGGTAAAATTTCTTAATATTGATTTTAGAGAAAAATGTTTTAAACAAAAGTTGGTCTACTTCGAAAGAAAAATATTTTTATTCCTATATCATTTTTTGATGAAAATGATATATTTAGAGAAAACATCGATTAAAGAAAAGAGAAATCTGAATTTCCGGCAACTTTGAAGGTGATTTATAGCACCTTTACGTCAAGTCAGGTGACTCAAAATTCGCAGGTGCTATTTATATATCATCTTCTACATGTACACAAATTTTCAAGCCATCCCGAGTCACATTAATTAACCATGAAAATGTGCACCTTTGCCAGGTCGCCACCGCTCACCTCTTCCACTCAGACCTGCCCTGGTAGCAACGTCTGCCTTGTATGACAAAGGCCAGAGTCTGGCTCAGCATCTGCTCCCCCTAGTCGAACAGACTGGCGGGAAAAAAGATCAGACCAGACGAAAAACAGAATCTGGTAGATAAAGGAAACAGATTCTGGTATTTAGTTTGAATAATAGTAATTAATATAAATAATGAAATTGAAAATCTAGCAATCGGAAATTTGAACGATTCACAAGTATGAACAAACATGCAAGCATGCAAGCTTATACGACAACAGGTTATGTTTTTAATATTTCAGTGTGTCTCCTGGAATGTTGTGACGTCTCCGCAGTATATTCTACCAGAAAGGGCTGAAATATAGTGTAAAACTATTACAGAAACCTATTTAGTATCATTTAACATTATTTTAATTTTGTCTGGTGCATATCATGAGCAGTCTGGGTCACAATCTGCTATACCAGACTCTGGTGCCAGAACAGCACGCCAAAGCGGAACCAGCCGGGCGACAGGCTGCAAACAGATTCTTCCTTTTCTGGTGTCCAGCTTGCGCCAGTCTGCAGTTATCTTGCTACTAGGGTGCAAGCAACGCATCTTTACGTTCGTTATCGTAAATCGAACCTGTCTGGCACACAAAATACCTTTTTCCTATAAAAACATCATTTATGTCATGAGTGAGACAGTGTTCTATTAAAGGTGTAAGATTGGAGGGGAAGTTTGTGAAAGGATTTAATAATATCGATTGTTTCAGAGATTGGTATTTTTGTAAAGAGAGATACTACGTCGAAACTTACTAGGATGTCTTGGGGTTGAATGTGAATCTGTTGTATTTTTCTGATAAAGTCAAAAGAGTTTTGGATGTGTGTCATAGAGTTTCCTGTGAAAGGCTTAAGTTTTTTGGCGAGAAAGCGTGCTAGGTTGTAAGTTGGTGAGTTTATTGCGCTGACGATCGGTCTGAGTGGGATGTTGTTTTTGTGAATTTTTGGGTGTCCGTAAAGTTTTGGAGAGATGGGATTAGTAGGTTTTAATTTAGATATTGTATCGCCGTCAAGAAGAAGATATGTATCGTCAGTAAGAAGGTCCATGATTTTGTTGTTATAGTCTTCTTTATTCATTATTACTGTTGTGTTGCCTCTGTCTGCTGGTAATATTATGATGTCTTCATTCTGATTGAGTTCTTTAATAGCTGTTTTTTCTTGTTTTGTTAAGTTTGAGGAGGGAAATTGGGCTTCGCGTAAAATGTTGGCTGTCCTACGTCGTATGTCATTCGCTTTTTCGGGTGGAAGGGTGTATATTGTGGATTCCAAATTACTGATGATTTCTTCTTTTGGGATTTTGGAGGGAGCGACTGCGAAATTATGTCCTTTAGATAAGGCTGAAATCATTTCATTGCTGAGAGGCTGGTTAGAGATGTTTTTTACTGTACTAGTTAATGGTGCGTGCTTTACTGGAAGAAATTTGTCAAATTTTATTTCTTGTTTCTCAGTGCAAACATCTTTAATGCATTGGGATTGGTCAAATGATATGCGGTCCAATGTGGAACAAATGTCAAATCTGAGAGTGTTTGATACGAAAAGGTGAAGTTTTAATAGTTTTTTGGAGGTAGTGTGCAAGGCAAATTTGGTATGTTGTATTCTTTCTTTTAAGAGAAGCAAACTTGTTTTATGTAGAATTGAATTTGATTTGGATGTTCCCAAATGGGGTTTTAACTGAAAGAATTTTGGGACGATGTTATTGTCCCTACACCGTTTCAAGAAAGCTAAAGATGTTAGTAGCTTAGCTTGAGAAGATCTGAGCTTACTAAAAGTGTTAGTTTTAATAAGAAAACTCTCCCCGTAGAGTTCTTTAATAATAGATTTAATACTTTCACCTCGATTACTTTCGAATACTTTCACTTCGATTGTATATTCTCTTTTAGTTTTAGTCCACCTTAAACGGGGATGACTAATTAAACAAACGATAGAGTAAAAGAAATGAAAGTGAGAAAGTGAGGTAATTTACTGCTTACTTATTTATTTGTTGGTGACGTGTTTCACCCTGTCGCCAGTAGAAAGGAAGAGTGGTTCCTCCGTTGATATATGGGCTCTATGTGGGACCCATAGGGGGCGAGTATCGAAGAATGGAGGCTGAGCTGACCAGGTCAGTGGATCTGGGCCTCCGTTGTCCTTTCGTTGCAGGTGCCCTATTGAATCTGGATTTGACGCTTCCGCACAGAAGTTAAACTTTAGAAAAGGTTGGCGGGCCGAGTATTTTGGACCGGAGTTTAGGGTCTCGATGACTTTTATTGTTGTACTGGGTGGGTGTTCTTAACCGATGAACTGTCTAAACTGGGTAGACTGCGTAAGCTTCCTAAACTGGATAGACTGCTTAAAGTCCCTAAACTGATTTTCTGCTTCCAAATCTGCTGTATTTATACACGAGATGCCTCCTAAGATTCACGTAGGGGTGAGTGGTATGGATATATCTCCTTTATCGAGATTGAGAACTTATTTTGGTCATACGTTCAATATATATGTTTATTCAATTACATATTAAGAAAATCGACGTTTCGACCCGTCTTTGGGTCTTCCTCAAGATGATAGCATTATTAAAAAAGTGTCTTTATCCAATCTAGGTTGCATTCCATATCGCTGGAGTATGTGTGCAAAGCATCCCATGTTTCCAATACGTAACAGACCGTAAAAATTATAATTCCAAAATTCCAGACAGAATACTTGAATTTTAACCTTTCCTTAAACGTCTTGTTGATATGTGGATATATTTCCTTTATCGAGATTCAGAACTTATTTTGGTCATACGTTAAGTATATATGCGTTTATTTAATTACATATTAAGAAAATCGACGTTTCATACATACTCCAGCGATATGGAATGCAACCAAGATCGGATATAGACACTTTTTTAATAATGTTATCATCTTGAGGAAGACCCAAAGACGGGTCGAAACGTAGATTGTCTTAATATGTAATAAAATAAACATATATATATTGAACGTATGGCTAAAATAAGTTCTCAATCTCGATAAAGGATATATATCCATATCAACAAGACGTTTAATAAAAGGTGAAAATTCAAGACTTCTGTCTGGAGTTCTGGAATTATCATTTTTACGGTCTTTTACGTACTGGAACGATGGGATACTTTGCATACATACTCCAGCGATATGGAATGCAACCAAGATCGGATATAGACACTTTTTAAATGATGATATCATCTTGAGGAAGACCTAAAGACGGGTCGAAACGTCAATTTTCTTAATATGTAATTAAATAAACATATATATATTGAACGTATGACCAAAATAAGTTCTCAATCTCGATAAAGGAGCACAGAAAAAACTAAGAGTTTTCTTTACCCTGATTCTTGAGTAAAGATTACCTGCAACAAAAATTACCCCATGTTGGTAAACTTTCCCCGACTTCTCGGTATTTTTCTGCTTTTACCCACGCTTGTTAGGAACCTTTGAAAGCTCTAACGATTCGGCAAGTCAGCCTTTATGAAGCCGCACTTATCCGATTTGCCTGTTACACCAACCATCAGCTAATTTCACTTCAGCGATCAAAGCTAGTGGCTTCCAATATTCAAGACGGTGGTGTCAACTTTTATGAGAACAAAAGACAGTTTCTGCCCATCGAGGGTAATATTTGTGTTTTACCAATACGAACAGATAAAAATACGAAGTTACCTGCAACACTATTTACCCTAAGTTTTTTCTGTGAGATATATCCATATCAACAAGACGTTCAAGACAGGTTAAAATTCAAGACTTCTGTCTGGAATTGTGGAATTAGAATTTTTACGGGGAGAGTGGTATTAGAAGTAGGGATTCATCATGGTTCTAATCAGCGTTGATAATTAATTATGTAAATGAGTGGTAGGTATTTAATTATCCAATGGGCATCGAGAATTATATGTATGTCCATACACGGAAAGTGTCGCAGTAGCTATGATGCATTATATCCCTTCCTAGTCCAAAGGGTTAAATAATAGGATAGCCAATCAGCGATGAGAAATCGTAATGTGCCTAAATATGGAGAATGGGGCAGTTACCAAAATATATGGTATCCCTTCCTAAAAGACAAAGGCTGGGATATTCTAATGCGTCGAGGGGCATAAAGTTTGCGTGTATTCTTTGTCAGAGGTTCACCTTCCTACAACTCTCACCTTGATTGAGATATTGATTGCTCTTGAATCGAAGATTCTGGTGTCCGTTGAATAGGCATAAGTAGGTCAAGATGCTCAAGTCATGTAGGTGAGTAGTATATGTACCAGCATTTTGTAAACGTATGGAGCTAAATATCTGGTCTGTTCCTAAGGTTGGCTTGCTGATTAATGTGTAGCTCTTCAATATATGTGTTTGATGGCTGTGTTAGTTCTGCAAATTTTATGTAGCCCGCTCATTTTAGTCTAATGTGCTGTATATGTGCTGAAGGTACCAGCATATGAAAACGTATATGATTGAAGATGTGGCTAGTTTTCATGATTGCTTCGCTGATTAATTTATGGTCCTTTGATTATTATGTGACCATTTCTTGTGTTGAATAGGCGAGATTTTTAAGTGTATCGCTTATTTTCATTTACTGTGCTATATAAGTGCTATAGGTACCAGCATTTTGTAAGCGTATGGGAAACAAAATGCAGCTAGCTTTTCTGGTTACCTTGTTGATTAATTAATGTCTTTTTGATTAGCGTGTGCCTGTTTGTTGTGCGAATGTTGATGCGTACAGCTCATCTTGGACTATTTTGTTGTTCGTTACAAATCTGATCTTCACGAATGACCTTAACAATGTTAGGTTTGTTAATAATATGATTTTCACAATAATAATTGGATATTGGATATGATCTTTCAGCTTGTTGTTTTATTATTGAATATAAATGTTATGTAGTCATAATCTATTGAATATAAATGTTATGTAGCTATAATCTATTGTTTATAATTAGTTATTATTATAAAAGTCGCGGGACGTGGCACTTTTAAAATTATTCAACATTTTTCTGAATTCCTTTTAAATTCTGTAGAATTAAAAAAATTGTCTTTAAATTAAATTTTCGAAATGAAAAATTATTCAAATTTTTCTTAGAAACCTGATGATTTTTTTTCATTTTCTTGAAACCTTACCAAATTCTTAAAATATTTTTACAAGTTTCAATTCTTTTTGTATCGTTTCAAAACTTCTAAATATCTCTTCAACTTATTCAGATTTTTTCTAAAATGATCTAATACGGCAAAATTGCCCAATTCTCTTAGAATTCATTTAAAAAATCATTTGAAATGTTCCCATGAATCTTAAAAACATTTTTCATTCTCTTGGCACCCTGCCAAATTCAGTTTACCTAAAAATTGTTTAAATCCTAAAAAATAAAAATTGTCTTGTAGTCTTCCTAATTTCATTTTTCTTATCTCTTTGCAAATGTAAAAAAGTTTACAATTTATAGTGTGGTAGCAAAATGTTAGGAACAAAATTTTTTCCCAATACTAAACAATTATACACAATTTAAATTTTCTCGTTTTCGACCACAATGTGTGCGATATTTTCGAGATATTTAATAACATTGCTTTTTAAATAGGACATGCAATTAAAAATTTTACTTAATCGGGTCTAAAATGGGGGGCGGCGGGGGGCGGGTCACGCAACATACTGTAACGAAACACGAACCCCCTCCCCCATTTTTAAAGTTACGTAATATGTGAACGATCCCGGAGAAAGTTTAAATCTAGTTTGAACTTTTGGTTCGTTAAGGGCCCGAGCACAATGGAGACCTGAACCCGAAAAATTAAAAAAAAAGAGTTAAGCAACCACCGCATGGTCCCACTAAGAGCAACTGCCATCTAAGAAATGTCAATAGCCCCCAGTAGAACCGGGATAGATCACACCTATGCCCACGTCTCACAATCGTGACATGGGTGAACATAAGGTATGACGAAATCACAACGACTGGCCGGCGACATCCTCGCGTGTCTTAAGGACATGAAGCGACACAAGGATAACAGCTTTCTGCATCCATCTCGCAAGTGCCTTGGCATAGTTTTGGCACGCGGGTATGGCTTTAAGGTTACGAACCAGTAATGGTTTCGCACCTCCGAGAGCACCTATTACAAGGACAATTACTTGCACCGAATATTTTGGGTACAGTCGCTGCAGCTCTCTTTTGAGGTCTTGATACCTCTTCTCTTTTTCTTTCTCCTTTGCAGTGATGTTGTATTCGGACGGAGCCGAGAATTCGATCACAAATATTGTTCGTTTCGCGAATTCTTGAAGACAATGTCAGGTCTCGAGTGCGCCACGGAGACTGCTGTCCGAAAACCATAGTTCCAGGAAATTTGGCACTTCTCGTTTCGGACAATTGACTCTATCTCCATTGGAGCGTTCGGTAGGACAGGTTCACGAACAACACCGTAAGAGCGACAAAGATGGTAATAAAGCACTCTAGAGATCCTCTAGGGAGAGTTGAGACACGTTTCCCCCTCCAATGCTCGCCGCTGTACCGCAACTTGATATTTCACTGTGGCGCGAAAAGTTTAAAAAATGACGTGTAGCGCAATACGTGACAGCACGCGAGCGAGCGTTGTCTGAGGTTGTGTATAACCTACTGTGTATACCTACTTGTGTATACATACTTTCAGAATATCAATGGAGCAGATTAGAAAGCACGTTATAAATCATGAAAGATGCAATTCCGACATTATTTCAGATTTCACCAGTGAGGGAAAGAAAATTAATTAACACTGCTTTTGTGAAATTGAACAAATCTTCATCCTTTTATACAATTTATTTTTACTTTCTTTGTATGTATAACCTTATCGAACCAAAGCTTTGCTTCCATCCTACAAAATGTATTCATTGAACAAATATTATTTATGGGAACTTGTATAATATATATGTCTCTAAAGCACTCTTAGGGCCGCATTATGTCTATAGATATACGTCGTTCCTGCGTGGGTCGGGCACCGCGATAGTATGTGTTCTAGGTATTCAATGTGTGCATGACACGCTCCGCACCTATCGCTAGGAACTTCTTGACATAAAATGCGGTCACGGTATGCTAAGGTGGAAATGACACCGTCCTGTCATGCGAAAATAAAACCCTCTGTACCTGAATTAAGCCCTGATGATTTGAGGAAAGCAAAAGTTTGCTCCTTTGACAAGGACTGTTTTTCTACATTTCTGTGAAAGTTTCCGTGCATTGTCTTGTCGAGTAGCTGTTGGTGGAATTTTCTAACCTCTGCTTGCTTCACTTCGGCTTTTAGAAGTGAAGCGGCTTTGTGAAGGGATGCTCCTTTGCTGATCATCTCGTGATTCCTGTCCATCTTTAGGAGAGGATCTCTGCCATTCGCAACGATGTAAGCTGTAGTTAGAAAAATTCGGTTATGAAGACACTGGAGATTCAGAAGTCCGCGTCCGCTTTGACAGCGGGAAATGTATAATCGCAGAACAGACGAATTGATATGCAAGCTTTTATGCATATGTATGATCTTACGTGTGGTGACATCAAGGGCCTTAAGCTCGTTCTTCGTCCATTGAATCACCCCAAGCGATTAGAGTAGAACCGGGACGGCAAGCATGTTGGTCGCAGATACCTTGTTCAACGCCGACAGATTGGAAGACCAAATCTGAAGAAGAAGATGCTTGTATCTGCTTCGGAGGGACTCCTTCACTGATGTTACGTCCTGAATGTGGCTTTGAGGCACGCCCAGGTATGTATAGGTCTCTCCAGTGTTAAGATGTCTAATAACGCTTATATCAATAGGCTCAGGGTTCTTCGGAACACCAGTAATCTTTCCTTTCTTCAGATTGACTTTGGCACACTTGTCCAAACGATATTTATAGCAGTTTCTATTTTGCATTGACCAGAGACATAGATCTTCAGGTCATACATATAAAATACATGAGTGAGCTTATGCTTGCGCTGATTAGTGTCGCCACAGAGGTATCCAGGAGAATTTCGTAGTGCGAGAGATAGAGGCAGAAGTGTGATGCAAAAAAGCAAAGGGCTCATAGTATCACCTTGAAAGACGCCCCTCTGGAAGGTGACGTTGTTCGTTGTCACACGATGATTTCTAGATGAGATAGTAAATCTAGTTTTCCAAAGAGGCATCAATCTCTCTATGCATTTCTATGCATTTCACTATGATAAATCTATGAGAGGTTGAATCGAAAGCTTTCCGGAAGTCAATCCAGGCCATTGACAGGACGCGCTGATGGGCTGCAGCGTCTTTACAGACACACCTGTCAATTAGTAGGTTCTCTCAACAGCCTGCTACACCTTTTTTCGAGCCACGTTGTTCGTATATCTCTCGCCATACAGGCTCAGTTCATCGAACAATCCTGTTGTTTAGGACAGCTGTTAAGATCTTATACAGTGTGTTCAAACAAGTCATTGGCCTGCAATTCTCGGGGCTGGACAATAGGGGTTGGTATGCAATCGAACAAAATATCGATTGTACAAAATAGCATTTGGCCAAAAAGTGGTATAGTTTGTGCTGCTCAGTTCAGACTGGGTAAAAGTGCTGACAAAACGGTCGTGCGTAAGTAAAATGTGACTGATTATGCGAGAAGTTCCCGGTGGGCGGTGTGATATGCATAACCTATAAAGGTGTTTTTACACGCTCTGTCTGCTGGCTGTTAGCCAGCCAACATATCGAAATATCCATTTACACCTCCGGAAAATTTAGTGAAATATAGTAATATTTTAGTTATGTTCTGAAACTCACTGGAAGATAACTAAAATATTACTATATTTCACTGAATTTTCCGAAGGTGTGAATGGATATTTCGATATGTTGGCTGGCTGACAGCCAGCAGACAAAGCGTGTAAATACACCTTAAGGGCGCTTTCACACGATTGCA
>CAKNXH010059184.1:0-19812 GCA_932178445.1 Andricus quercusramuli
CTAAGAAAAACGATAATGAACTCAATTGACAAAACATACTCTCGATATTTTTAAAAACAATTTTTTTCTATTTCAAATTATTGTAAAAAAATTTTAGGAAAAATATGATTGATTTTATTAAATTTGTACAAGTTATGAAAAAATTTCTAAACTAATAAAAAATTTATAAATATTTCAGAAAGTCTAAAACAAAATGTAGATTTTTGAACATTTTGAAATTTAATTTAAAACATTTTCATGAATTTCACATGATCATAAAATAATTACAAGATAAAAATATCTACATTTTGAACGTTACAATTTTAATTCTTTTATTTAAAAACAATTTCATGTGTGAATAACTTTAAGATATATTGAGAAGTTCTTAAAAAAATTAACTTTTTAAAAGTACGAAATATTTCGTGATACTGAAAAGTGTTTATTATGGTTCCTAAGAAAAATGATAATGAACTCAATTGTCAAAACATTCTCTCGATATTTTTAAAAGCAAGTTTTTTCTATTTCAAATTATTGTAAAAAAATCTTATGAAAAATATGATTGATTTTATTAAATTTGTAAAAGTTATGAAAAAATGTCTAAACTAATAACAAATTTATAAATATTTCAAAAAGTCTAAAACAAAATGTAAATTTTTGAACATTTTGAAATTTAATATAAAACATTTTTATGAATTTCACATGCTCTTAAAATAGTAATAAAATCAAAATAGCTACAATTTCAACGTTACAATTTTAGTTCTTTCATTTAAAAACAATTTCATTTGTAAATGACTTTAAGATATATTGAGAAGTTTTTAAAAAATTAACTTTTTAAAAGTACGACATATTTCATAATACTGAAAACTGTTTATTATGATTCCTATGAAAAATGATCATGAACTCAATTGTCAAAACATACTCTCGATATTTTTAAAAGCAATTTTTTTCTATTTCAAATTATTGTAAAAAAAATTTATGAAAAATTTGATTGATTTTATTGAATATGTACAATTTATGAAAAAATTTCAAAAATAATAAACAATTTATAAATATTTCAGAAAGTTTAAAGCAAAATGTAGATTTTTGAAAATTTTGAAATTTAATTAAAAAAATTTTCATGAATTTTTCACATGATCTTAAAATAATAACAAAATCAAAATAGCTACAATTTGAACGTTACAATTTTAATTCTTTCATTTAAAAACAATTTCATGTGTAAATAACTTTAAGATATATTAAGTGTTTAAAAAATTAACTTTTTAAAAGGACGAAATATTTCATAATACTGAAAACTGTTTATTATGATTCCTAAGAAAAATGATAATGAACTAAATTGTCAAAACATACTCTCGATATTTTTAAATGCAGTTTTTTTCTATTTCAAATTATTGTAAAAAAAGGTTATGAAAAATTTGATTGATTTTTTTTAAATTTGTACAGGTTACGAAAAAATGTCTAAACTAATAAAAAATGTATAAATATTTCAGAAAGTCTAAAACAAAATGTAGATTTTTGAACATTTTGAAATTTAATTTCAAACATTTTCATGAATTCCACAGGATCTTAATATAATAACAAAATCAAAATAGCTACGATTTGAACGTTACAATTTTTATTCTTTCATTTAAAAACAATTTCATTTGTAAATGACTTTAAGATATATTGAGAAGTTTTTAAAAAATTAACTTTTTAAAAGTATGAAATATTTCATAATACTGAAAAGTGTTTCTTATGATTCCTAAGAAAAACGATAATGAACTCAATTGACAAAACATACTCTCGATAATTTTATAAGCAATTTTGTTCTATTTCAAAATATTGTAAAAAAAATTTTATGCAAAATTTGATTGGTTTTTTTAAATTTGTACAAGTTATGAAAAAATGTCTGAACTAATAAAAAATTTATAAATTTTTTATTTTGATTGAAACAAGTTTCCAATCCTCTTGAACCATTCTCAATCTGTGTTTTAACCCCAAATTAAATTCCAATCTCAATACATGTCTCAAAACCAAATTCAATCCTAATGGAACCGAAGCTCATTTATTTTATTTTTTTTTTATACCATTAAGCCATTTCCCTTTCGGCGAGCCTCTAGGGGTAGGCGTGACACTACCCGATTGGGGTAGTGTTTCCAGGTGGATAGTTTCTTGTAGTAAATAACTACAAGTGTGGGCTCACCACACCCACGACTGCCAACAGCAACGCAGTAGTATCAGACGGTCGTCAATCCAAGTACTAACCGCGCCCAACACTGCTTAACTTCAGTGATCTAACGGGAACTGGTGTTTCCAGCGTGGTATGCCCCCCCCCCCGCAATCCTTTTTAATACATGGGACTTCATGATTTCAACCAAAATGAATCCGACTAAATCCGATACCAGTCTGAGTGGATAAGTGTGAATCCGAAACCAATCCGAATGAATCACACACAAATCGGAAACAAACTTTCACTCCGTGTCAATTCTTGCACAAACATCAACTTCAATCCGACACAATACAAATTAATCCAATCTCGCTATTGAATTATTTTTAATCCGAATGAATCTATCGCCTTCTGAAACATCTCTAAAATTTTGACAGTTTTCACACATCTTCCAACGTTTTCCAGAAATCTGAAAACGTATCAACTTTCGTCAATATTAACACTAATTGTTATTTATTATTAATTTTTCAAGTTTTCGCATATGTCTCACCATTTTCGACATAATTCAAATTTTTGATTTTTTTCTTTCGAAAATCTTTTTACTGTGTTAGTTTATGGTGGGCGAGCACCAACCGTTGTATAAAACCCTATAGTCCAGTCATCACGTCGGAAAAAATAAGTTTTCATGGAAAAGTCGCGGAATGGACTTTTTTTTTGAAAAATGTCTTCATTTTGGCATGCAATTAAAGACCCTGAGTTTGCGGCAGCCGCAAACTGGCGCTTCCCGGGCAATCTTTTTGGAAAGGTCCCAAAATTCACGTTTGCGTGGATTGACGGTTTCCATTGCATTTTAAGAAAAAATTAGTGCCTACGAAAAGAAAACTAGACAAAATTCCACGTAATTTCAAAAAAAAAAAAAAAAAGAATGTCCTAGCACCAATAGTTACTGAGATATAGCTTGCCCAAAAAACCCAATTTTTTCCATTTTTCGACGAAAAACACTACTTTTCAGATTTTGAGCTGTATCTTTTTCCCTGTTAACTTGAGCTAAAACTGGTGTACAGGTGACTGAAAGTAGACCATATTACCTTTAAAATGAGCCCTAGGAAAGTGATATAAGTCCACTGATTACAGAGCTGTGACCTCTCAAAGTACCCCTATTTTCGACAGGTTTTTAAGGCTGTTTTCCAGGGTTGCAAATATCCGACTGTATCTCTTTTCTGAGTGAACCTACATAAAGGGCACTTCAGGAAGAATCGAAAAGCATGAAATTCTGCGTTAATTAAAAAAAAAGATCCTTCTAACCCTAACAGTTTCCAAAATATGTTCTTTTGAAAAACCTTAATTTTTACTCAAAAATTGAAGAATTCACTTTTTTCAAAATAAATGTAATTTCCGGGCATTTTACAGCAAACTTTATAAGAAGAAAATTATAGAGGACTCAATTCTGCGTAAAAGTAAAAAAAGCAGAGCCCTCTAGTGTCAATAGTTCGCGAAATATGACCTTCTTTATGTACCCCATTTTCGAGGTAGTAGACTATTTGACTGATCTTAGTCAAACAAGTCATCCTAAACTGATAATTAGGTCCTAAAAACACACAAATATTGTTTAATAATGAATTAAATAAATATTTTCAATAAATTGTTTAAACAATTCTTGAAAGGTGACTTATTTTTCATGTTTTCAATCAATTTTTAAATGAAAAAGATTCTGCGAAGTTAAAATTGTATTTTTTAATAAGAAATTACTTATAAACAATTCCTATGTACCAATTTAGAAAAAAATTCATTTTTGTATTTTAGTACAATATTCGCAGTCGGAAAGGTTTTCCAGAAATTCATAAAAGCAACATTTTCTATTTTGCTAAAATTGAAGGAACTTAGAGTAAATGCAGTATGCCTGGAATGTGGTGCGGATGACGTGGATTTAGAGAAACACGGGGGTACTTATGATAAATAACAGTTAATTAATTTATTCATCAATAAATTAATACAAATCAATAGAACCAGAAATGTAAGTAACGAATTAGAATTGATAGGAAAATGTTGTTAAAATTGCACAAATACTATACATAGGAATTGTTGAAAACATGAAAAAATAAGTCACCTTTCATGAATTGTTTAAACAATTTATTGAAAATATTTATATAATTAATTAATAAGCAATATTTGTGCGTTTTTAGGAACTAATTATCAGTTTAGGATGACTTGTTTGACTAAGATCAGTCAAATAGCCTACTAGAGCATCAGCGAGACATCAACCTCGAAAATGGGGTACATAAAGAAGGTCATATTTCGCGAACTATTGACACTAGAGGGCTCTTTTTTTTTTACTTTTACGCAGAATTGAGTTGCTGTAAAATGCCCGGAAATTACATTTATTTTGAAAAAAATGAATTCTTCAATTTTTGAGTAAAAATGAGGGTTTTTCAAAAGAACATATTTCGGAAACTGTTAGGGTTAGAGGGATCTTTTTTTTTAATTTACGCAGAATTTTATTCCCTTTAATTTCTCTCAGAATACTTTTTACCGTAGGCGCACTAAAAAAAAGCTACAATCGAAAAATTGCAATCCTGTAAAAAAGGGGGTACTTTGAGATGTCACAGCTCTGTAACCAGTGGACTTAGATCACTTTTCAAGGACTCATTTTAAAGGTAATATGGTCTACTTTCAGTCACCTGTGCATCACTTTTAGCTCAAGTTAACAGGGAAAAAGATACAGCTGAAAATCTGAAAAGTGGTGTTTTTTGTCGAAAAATCGAAAAAAATCGGGGTTTTTGGGCAAGCTATTGGTGCTAGGACATTCTTTTTTTTTAACTACGTGGAATTTTGTCTAGTTTTCTTTTCGTAAGAACTACTTTTTCCTTAAAATGCAATGGAAACCGTCAATCCACGCAAACTTGAATTTCGGGACCTTTCCAAAAAGATTGCCCGGGAAGCGCCAGTTTGCGGCTGCCGCAAACTCGGGGTCTTCAATTACATGCCAAAATGAAGACATTTTTCAAAAAAAAAATCCATTCCGCGATTTTTCCCTCACTTTCGACGTGATGACTGGACTACTACAAATTTAGTCAGTTTCGCGTATCACTCCGCACGGTGAGGCTGAACCAACTTCAAATTAAATTATGTACACTTTTATACATAAAATATGTAGTAAAAAAGTTCCTATAAACTTTTGTGTCAAACAAAAACTGGGTCTTCTATAGAGGTTTTTGCAGCCCTATTTGCGCTCTAATAACCACAAGGAAAGACCCAGTTTTCGTTTGACACAAAAGTTGATGGGATCTGTTTTACTACATATTTTATGTATCACAGTGTAAACATAATTAAAATTTTGTATTACAAATAAAAAATCTTGAAAAATTTGAATTTTCAAAAAAAAGGCTCGTTCGAGTTTTCTTAATTTTTCACTTAAAATATTCGGGCACCATCGGAGAATTAAATCCTGCAAAGAACTGGCGTTGAGTAAGGGGTCGTGCACATAATGCGTAATGCGTTTTTCTTTTTATTACATCGTTGCATCCCCGTTGGCTTTATGACAATTTTATTTCCGTCTTTATATAAACAGGAGGAAAATGCATTACGCAATAGGTGCACGACCCCTAAGAAGTTTCAGTTGAAGTTGAGTGATGCTCAACGTGACCGGATGTGAGATCAATCAATATTTTTTTAAACAATTTTAAAAATACTTTTACTTTCATTAGACCGTGTAAATTTCGTCGTTTTTCCCGTATCTGTTACTATTTTCTAGATAAATCAAAATTAAAAATTTGTTTTTGAATTTGCAAATTATTCAGTTTTCATATATCTCTGATCGTTTTCGATATAATTCAAAAATGTTATTATAATTTTGAATTTTTGAAATACTTTCACTGGGTCAGTTTGAGTTGTTTCTCAACTAACTCGACTAACCATTTTTCTAATGTCGAAAATCTGTTTACTGGGTTACATCGGGGTGGCCGAGGACGTTCCCCTTTAGAACACACTGAAAATATTGTCAGTTTTTCGCTTATTTCTTAACAGTTTCCAAGATAAATGAAAATTTTCGTTTTTTTTTGTATTTAAAAAATCTTTTAATTGGGTTAGTTCGAGTTGGTCGAGAACAAACCCCCTCTGAAAAACACTTGAAACTTACTCAGTTTTCACGTTTCTAGGACCATTTTCGAGATAATTCAAAATTTTTTTTTCTAATTTTGAAAATCTGTTTACTGGTTTAGGTTGGGGTTGCCGAGAACTATCCCCTTTAAAGGAAATCCTGAAAATGTTGTCAATTTTCGCGTATCTCTCTCCGTTTTCAAAATAACTCAAAACTTGTATTTTATATGTAATTAAAATTTTTTTTCATTGGGTTCGTTCAAGTTGGTCGAAAACAAGACCCTTTAAACTTAATTAGTTTTCATGGTTTCCACGCATCTCTGACAGTTTTCGAGATAATTCAAACAAATTTTTGTCACTTTTTAGAACACTTTCTTCCCTTTTCCCTATGTTTAAAGAAAATAAAAATAAATCTGTATTATCCTGAGACCAACATAAAGCTTCTTGTTGAAAAACAGCATCTAAACATTCTAAAATATCTGTTCCACTAATTTTATAACCTCGTTTGAATCTAAGTAAACTATTCAAAAAATAAGTAGGACTGTTTTCTGTATTATTTTTTAATTTAATAAGCCAGCTTGACATTATTTGAAATGGCGTTTGAATCAATCCAAAGGGAAAAAGGGTTGCTTGAATTTTATGTGCATTACTATCAGTATACGAATTGTATGTGTGTGTGTAGGTAGGTAATTTTGTGTGCATTTGGGGTACTTTCTGTTTGCGTTTGTGTTTGTCTTTTCGTTCTTGGGATTGTACCTGTCGCGTGACTTGGTTGTTCTTCCCCCCCATTCCAATTCTCTCGTGAACGTTACAAATTCTAAACTTCTTTCCATATTTTCTCCTCTATTTACGTTTTCGATCGATTGTCTATCTCTGTTTTCGTTCTCTACATTATTCGAACTTGCTTGTGCGTTATTTTCTTCGATTATAATTTCTGGAATTATAATATTTGCCCTATTATCTCTTACATTTTCTACCGGTTTTGCCATTTTCGGAATAATTTTTATTTTTCCCGATCTTATTCGCATTCGACTTTTTCCATTCTTATTTTTTTTTCTAATCTATACGGCCTAGCCCAGGGGTTTCTACGGCTGATTAAAAACCGACACGCTCACTCAGATGAGCGTCTCGGGTTTTACTACTTTGAGGTTGCGCGTGGCCTGACCACGTAGCGGAAGTATCCACTGAGGGCGGGAACGCTTGGGGTTGCTTAGCTTACGTCACTCGAACGGTGATTTCGCGTGCCAAATTTTGTGACTGACCCCGCTTTATTTTTCTGACTTTCTTACTTTTGCTTCAAAATTTGTGTAGTTTTTTCCTACAAGTAAATTCTGTTCTTCCGCTTTTTTTCTTCAGAATTAATTTTTATTTTTACCTATCCGTATTTTTGTTATTTTTTGGTTTAATTTGTTGTTATTAAGCCCCTCACTTGTGCAATCCGTTTACATGCAGTACAGACAAGGCATTTATATTTTCAAGGTATTTTTATTTTTTGTTGAATATAAATCGAAATTTATCCCTTATTATGGCATACATGCATAATTTGTTTTTAATTCATCATGTTGTGATTTCCTTCTCGACTTGGGGGTGATTTTTGATGGGAATTGTAGGTTTTTTAAGGAGGGCGCCAAATTTGTGAGGGATCTCGCAAATCAAAGGATGGGAAGGATTTGGAGCGTCGAGAGAACGGGTGAAGTCAATGATGGTTAAACATTTAAAAATGAAGTGTGGTTTATTCAGCCAACTTACAGGTATGAATCTCGTGAGTTGTCGTTCTCGTAAGCCCGAAACGGGGAGTGAAGGCAAGACCGGGCGAGTGATGTTGGTTGGTACTTGGGCGATGAAGCCAATGTACCTGGAGATCTGGTTAATCCTTGATGGATCGGCGATGAGGAACTTAGATCCTGGAGATCGCTTGGCGTTGTTACAGACACGGGGGTGGTCGGATTTCAAAACAGGTATTACCGGGTTACGGTGCAGGTAGCACAAGACTAACGAGATTGACGCTCGAGGACGAGATTTTGGGTATTAGAACCACAGGGTCGTATGGTAGCGGGGTGCTTGTAACTTTGTTACATGGTTACAATAATTAATAAGCAATCCCGAACAATTGTTTAGGGATGGTCCTGAAAGAATAACCCCCAAGCGGAGGCGTAATAACAGTGTAGAAAGCTGAGTGCCACCTGGGTTTGGTGTCTTGAATGGTGACTCTGGGATACCGGGCGAGCTCTCAGAGTATACAGCCTCATTCTTGCATGTGCGGCTCTACAAGCATGGACGAAATAAATGCAACTGCGGACAGGTATCCGTAGAGATTTTTGCGAGTCCGACCGCTGGACCATAAACTGTAAACTGTAACTGTATAAACTGTGAGAACTTTGGCAGATGAAAACCATAAAACGAAACCAAATCAGAGGAGGTCGTGGTATTTTGGAGAGAAGTCCACGAAGTCCAACACCCGCTAAATGAAGACTTAAAGAGCATAAATAGCTTCAAAGAGCTATGCAGTGCCCTCAAACGCCTGTGGCGAAATACCCACCTATCACTGCTGAGGAGGTGAAAAAAGTATTAAGAGACATGGAGAACTATACCGCTCCGGGACCAGACGGTATCATAACCTTCTGGTGGAAAAAGTTTTCTTCAACCCACCAGCATCTGGCTCGGATTTTCACCTTATACCTAAAGTCAAAAGAGCCTATTTCGGAGTGGTTGGTGGAAGGCCGCAGAGTACTCCTCCTGAAGATGGGGATAATAACTACATATAATGGGAACAATGGGAAGAATAACTTGTATGGACACACTGTATACAATCTTAACAGCTATCCTAAATGACAGAAATAGTCCGACAATGGGACCTTCTTGTCGAGAGATGTGCGAACGACGCGGCTCAAAGAAAGGTGTAGCGGTATGGCGGGAGAACCTGCTCATCGATAGATGTGTCTGCAAAGACGCAGCATCCTCCTAGCGCTGCCTATCAATGGCCTGAGTTGACTACCGGAAAGCTTTCGATTCATCCTCCCATAGATTTATCGTCTATCTGCTGCAAAGCTGAAAGGTTCATCCACACATCATGAGGTGCTTGGAGAGAAAGTTTTTTCTTTTCGACTAATTCTATGCGTAGTTCCTAATCCTTATTGGTCAATTCAGTTAGCCATTCACATCTAATGTATGTCACAGTATAGACTCTAGTAGACGAAAACTTGAAAAGAGTCAAAGTTTCTGGCTTCATTATTATACATAATGAATTAACAAAATAGCTAAAAATTGATAATACAAATAAGTGTGTTTGAATCGCGAGCGCCAATGATTAGGACGATTAGCTTAACAGAATATTCCGGGTATAACCGTCGCAACTCCCTCATAAGGTCTTTATACCTCTCTTTATTTTCTTTCTCCTTGGCTGTGACGTTTTTGTTAGCTGGTGCAGAAAATTCGGTAAGGAACATGGTTCGTTTGTCAAAGTCAAGGGGAGCTATGTCAGGCCTCGAGTGAGCAACAGAAACAATTGTCGAGGATATGAAGTTCCAGTATATGCGGCACTTCTTATTTTCGACAAGTGACTCTATTTCCCTAGGAGCGTTTAGCGGAACGGTATTTGGGCTAATGCCGTAGGAGTGACAGAGATGGTTATAAAGCACTCTTAGTGCCGAATTGTGCCTTTGGATGTAGGTCATTCACGCATGAGTTGGACAACTCGACAGTATGTGCCCTAGATGCTCGGGGTGTGCAAGACATGCTCTGCAGCTATCATCGGGAATATCTTGGTTCAAAATGTGGCGACAGTATTCTAGAGTGGAAATGACAGCGTCTTGACATGCCAAAATGAAGCCCTCCGTGCCCGGATTCAATCCGGGTGATCCAAGGAAAGCAAACGTTAGATCGTACGACATCGACTGATCTTCCACATTTCTGTGGAAGATTCCGTGCATCCTCTTGTCAAGGAGCTGTTCAAGGAAGTTTTTCTCCTGTGCTTTCTTAATTCGGGCCTTCAGGAGTGAGTATTCAAGATGGATAAGATTTGATGCATTTTGCTCACCCCTGACATGAGAAGTCAAGGCCGAGTGTTTCAGCAGCCGTTTCCACTGTTTTGTACAGAAACGCCCCTTTGCCCACTTCTTCGTGTCTCTTGACCATTTTAAGAAGAGGGTCTTGTCCATTTGCGACTATATGTGCTGTACCCAGAATAATCCTGTTGTGAAGACATTCAAGATTTAGTATTCCACGACCACCTTGACGGCGTGAGATGTAAAGTCGTGGAACAGAAGACTTAAGGTGCATGCTTTTGTTCATGTGCATAACCTTTCGGGACCCGATATCGAGAATCGGAGCTAATCCTTCGTCCATGGAACTACTCCAAGTGAATAGAGTACTAACGGGACGGCAAGCATGTTCGTTGCAGATACTTTGTTCTTAGCCGACAGTTCGGAAGACCAAATCTGCCGGATGAGACGTTTGTATCTGCTTCGGAGAGTATCCTTTATAGATGTCACGTCCTGAATGCGGCTCTGTGGCATGCCCAGGTATGTATAGGCCTCTCCAGCGCTCAGGTGTCGTATAGCGCTTCTGTCGACGAGTTCAGGCTCTTCGGGGTTGCCATTAAGTTTTGCTTTCTTCAAATTAACCGTGGCGCATTTCTCTAACCCGAACTCCATCCCAATCTCTTGAGTGTACCCTTTGACAATTTTTAGAGCTTGATGTAGTTTTTCTTTATTTCTAGCATAGATCTTGAGATCGTCCATGTTAAACATATGACTGACCTTAGGCTTTCGGTTTCCACTTTTGCCGCAGAGGTACCCTTCGGAATGGCGAAGTGCGAAAGATAGTGGCAATAATGTGAGGCAATAGAGGAGAGGGCTCATGGTGTTGCCCTGAATCACGATGTTTCCCAGATGAGATAGTAAAGTTGGTTTTCCAAAGAGGCATTAATCATTCTATGCACCTCACGATGTGTGGATGAACCTTTAAGCTTTCCAACAGACAGATGATAAGTCTATGGGAGGTTAAATCGAGAGCTTTCCGGTAATCAATCCAGGCCATCGATATAAATCGCTGATAGGATGCTGCGTCTTTACAGGCACATCTATCGATGAGCAGGTTCTCCCCACATTCTGCTACGCCTTTCTTTGAGCCGCGTTGTTCATACATCTCTCGCCACACAGGTCCAAGTGTCCGAACAATCTGATTATTTGGGATAGCTGTGAAGATCTTATACAGTGTGTTCAAACAAGTTATTGGCCTGTAATTCTTAGGTTCAGACAAGTTGCCCATTTACAGGAGAAGTACTGTGCCGCCTTCCGCCAACCACTCCGAAATAGGCTCTTTTCACTTTAGATATAAGGTGAAAATGCGAGCCAGATGCTGGTGGGTTGAAGAAACCTTTTTCCACCAGAAGGTTATGATACCATCTGGGCACTGCATAGCTCTTTGAAGCTATTTATGCTCTTTAACCCTTTGAGAGGCACATTTTTGTGCTAGACTTGCAATGGGTATCAATGGTGTTTCCAAGGTTTTTGGGGTCCCTGATCACGAATCCGGTATCAGAATTTGAAAATTCAAAATGGCGGATCCAATATGGCGGCTACTTCAGTTAGAATGGCGATTTGCTGAGTAATTCACTTGGGAAAAGGTATATGGCGGTTTCCGAGGTCGCTCATCACGAATTCGAATTCAGAATTTCAATATTCAAAATCGCGGACCCAATATGGCGACTACTTTAGGTTAGAATTGCGGTTTTCTAAGTAATTCACTCAGACAGAGGTTTACGGGGGTCGCTGATTATGAATATCACCTCAAAATTCCAAAACTCAAAACGGCGGATCCAATATGATGGCCATGGCATTTCAAATCAGCGAGTTTTTTAGGAATCCAGACATCAGAATGTCATAATTCAAGCAAGCAAATCTGATCCGTAATCAACGATCCTGAAAACACTCTTACACTTTTTTCCCAAGTGAATTATATGGGGACGGCGACTGACACTTGCAGCCGCTAGGGTCGCTAGTGCGTCTGGTGATACACAAGACGACGATTCCAACGGTGATAACGTCTGCTATTCGAATTATATCAGTCCTTCATAACGCAGCTTTAAGGTGATTGCTTCAAGCACTATTTTCGAAATGCCAGGTCTGCATGTGGCATTTGGGTGTAAAAATAAAGGAGCAAATCGCTTTCCGAATAATAAAAAACTAAGGAAACAGTAGATAATGCCTTGTTCTTGTGTACAAGGTACATCACCACTCACGGTGCTGCCCTCTCAGCTGAGCTTGACAAATCGCCGTCCCCATAGAAAATTGCAATTCTAACCTAAAAAAGTCACCATATTGGATCCGCCATTTTGATTTTTTAAATTCGGATACAGGATTCGCGATCAGCGACTCCGAAAAGCAAAACTGAAAAAAGTTTGGTGTATCATATATGATACGCTGCGCCTCAAAGGGTTAAGTCCTTATTCACTGGGTACTGGACTTAGTAGACTTATCTCCAAAATGCCTCGACCCCCTCTGCTTTGGTTTCGTTTTGCGGTTTTCATCCGCCAAAGTTCTCGCTGCATCATACACATTACAGTTTATGGTCCATCGGTCGGACTCTGGGAAAAATCTCTACGGATGCCTGTCCGGGGTTGTCTCTCTTTCTCTGTTGTCGGCTTGTTCTGACTGCTGTATAGTAGGCGCTTCGCTCATATAGGTTGACCCAGACTCAAGTGTCCGGACTTATATAACTGTATGAAAATAAAAAATAAATAAATCTTAATTAATTTTTCCAAGGATCAGTAGAAACTTTAGTCTCTGAGTTATAAAATATTAATGCTGGACCAATCAGGAGCGCGGTATAAAAAGTCGTGTGTGCGTGAGCGGGAGTCTAACGCAATGTAGTGACCGCTGTTCTCCCGCCGCTAACCCCACCTTGGAGCTAGCTTCAATAACACTGCGTTGATCTCACACTCATGCACGCCAGTTGGTTTATACCACATTTGGAAAAAGAATTTTCGATTTATTTTTTTAATTTTTATACAGCTGTGTAAGTCCGGACCGGACCGAAAGTATGACCGAAAGTATAACCCCTTTTCCGGATGTCATTGGCGAGGTTTCGAAGTAGCTAATGAGAAAAGTGCGAGAACTCTTGATGTTTCTCGCACCACGTAGCATGCAGTCGCTACATGTCATCTTTTCGCTCATGAGCCATACTGGCAACGTAGTACTCCAGCAGGTCGTGCCTCAGTCGATTCGTACACTCAAAAGTATTAAGATTTTGCCGGTCCATTGTATTGACACTGTCTTGGCACTCAGCTTTCGGCACGGTTGTTACGCCTCCGCTTGGGGGTTATTCTTTCGGGACCATCACTGGAAAATTGTCCGAGATTGCTTATTAATTATTATAACCATTTAACAAAGTTACAAGTGCCCCGCTACCATACGGTCCTGTGGGCCTAGAACCAGGAGTGGGGAGAGAACCAACTTCCTGGTTCTAATACCAGAAACCTCGTCCGCGACCGTCAGTCTCGTTAGTCTTGTGCTACCTGCACCGTAACCCGGTAATACCTCTTTTGAAATCCAACCACCCCCGTGTCTCCATAACGACCCCAAGCGATCTCCAGGATCTCAGTACCTCATCGCCGATCCATCAAGGATTAACCAGATCTCCAGGTACCTTGGCTTCATCGCCAGAGTACCAACCAACATCACTCGCCCGCAATTGGCTTCGCCACCCAGTTCGGGCTTACGAGAACGACAACTCACGAGAGTCAATCCTGTAAGTTAGCTGAATAAACCACACTTTATTGTTAAATGTTTACCCATCATTGACTTCACCCGTTCTCTGGACACTCCAAATCCTTCTCATCCCTTAATTTGCAAGAACCCTCACAACCATATTTTAGAAAAAAACCTCTTGGTAGAGGAATACTCTATCCGCAACCTGAGGACGCATACGGTGGTCTTGTCATAGATCCTTTAGTTCGATTCCAAAGGAACCGAAACTGAAACCGAAGGGGGGAGGCCAGTTATCCCTGTGGTAACTGTTATGACACCTCTTGTTGAAAACTCTTCAAGCCAAAAGAATCAAGGGGCCGTGCTTTCGCAGTTTTTATGCACACAGAACATCGAGGTCAAGCCAGCTTTTGCTCTTTTTCTCTACGCGAGGTTTCTGTCCTCGCTAAGCTGACCTTAAGACACCTGCGTTATTCTTTGACAGATGCACGAATCTAATCAGATAGCATACACGCAGAAAATAGAACCTTATATTTTACTGCAAATCAAGTTAAATCTACTGACCTTCCAAGTATATGGACAACGCGACAGATCAGTAAATGTTACAATCATAGGAACTAAATACGACTATTCTGTTCCTGTTCCTCGATGCTGCAATTACGAATTATCATGTCACTTTGACGGATAATATGAGCAGATTTAACTTATGTTAACAGTATAGACTATAGTTAGACAGCAATGTAAATTGTAAAAAAGACGCGATGGTAGATGGAGACAGAGAACGATAGAAGGCGGGATCGTTTGAATTGGATTCAGGGCTAGCGGAGCGAATACTAGCAAGGAAAACACGGATTCAGATCAGGAAGTTTTCAGTACACCGAAAGGGGAGAACAAAGAAAGGAGGGCAAGGGGAAAGTATCGTAAAACAATAGAAAAGGATAGATTGAGGGCGAAGGGCGCGGGGTCGATTGAGGCATTTCTCAAAAGGAAGAGAGGGGAGAGGGGAAGCAATGAAGACAAGGAAGATATAGGATCAAGCTTGAACAAACCAAAAATGTACAGAACGCCACCGGAAAAACATAGTTTTGTAGAGAAAGATGAGAGAAATGAGGGGACAGAAAGAGATAGAGCTGAGGCTAAAGATCCGATGGAAATGGAAAGATTAAAAGAAACGCGCGAAATGATGATGGAAGTAATGGGAATGCATGAAGAAAGGCAGGAGAAAAGGGTGAAGGAAATACGGAAAGAAATTAGGCAGGAAATGGCCGAACTTAGGAAAGAAATTGTGATATATTCATTACTGACAGTGTGTGTGTGTGCGATTAAAGCACTGAAAGTAGCGACGACCTCTTCACATGTGAACTTATCGGGTATGGGCAGTTGCGTGCTGACGCCGGTCGATCACACCGGTATTCTGATCTTGATGTAAGGCACAACTAATTATATTATAATAAACCCTAATTTACTAATAACTAGTCGGTGTTATATTGAATGCTATGCATCCCGATTGATAGTGCATTAGTGTTGTTTTCAATACATTACAGAAATGAGGAAATGGGAAGAGGTCAGGGAAAAGCTAGAGAAAAGGATGCAGATGTTGGAGCAAAGACTAGAAAAGAAGGAAGAGCCTAATAAAAAGGTAGATGAGTTGGAAGGTAGAATAAAAAAAAATGAAAGATCAAACCGTGAGTTTGGAGGTGGGGAGAGTGGGAATAAGGAGAAGGAAAGACTGAGAAAAATAGAACAAAGAATAGAAAAGAGAGAGAAGAAAGAAAAAGAAACATAGTGATAAAGGGTCTTAGATTAGAGGGAAAGGAGCTGATGGAAGGAGTGGAAGAAGTACTAAAAAGGATTGATGCTAAGGTAGAGATAAAGGATGTGCGACAAAGGAGAGGGTATTATATGGAAGCTCGGAGAGAATAGAGGATGATTTGACGTGGGTAGAAAGAAACATGCAGTATAAGTTAAGGAAAATAGCCGAAGAGGAAAGAAAAAAGGGAAGAAGAACATGGGTTAAGTATGGAAAAATACAGATAGAAGGTGTATGGTGGAATTGGGACGAGGACAGGGAAGAGATAGTAAAAAATAAGGTGTCGGGAAACTAGGAGAGAAAGGAACGGGAGGTAAAGAAATAAGAATTAGTGAGAAACAAAAAGAGACGAGAAACGAAAGAAGGGAAGATTGGAGGATATGATTCTGGAATATAGCAGGCTTAGAAAGAAAGGATAGGCAGTTTATGAGAAATTTGACACAATAGGATGTAGTAATAATGATGGAGACGTGGCTAGATGAAAAAGGATGAGAAAGAGTAAGGGGAAGATTACCAAGAGGTTACGAATGGCAGGCTCAAAATGCAAAGAGAAAGAATAAAAAGGGCAGAGCAATGGGAGGAATGGTGCTGGGAGTAAGGATCGAATGCATAACAGAGAATGATAAAAAAGAGTTGAAAGAACATAAAGAAGGATTAATAGTAGAAGAGATAAATATGGGAGGGGAGAGGTGGAAGATAGTGAGGGTAATAATAGGTAATAATAGGATAGTGGGGCTAATAATAGGAGATGATTTTAATGTGAGAACAAGAGATAGAGGATGAAGGGAATGGGATGGAGAGCGAGGAAGAAAATCCAAAGACAAGATACTGAATGAGGAGGGAAAGAAGTTGTTAAAGAGCCTAGGGGAGATGGGATGGTTTATCCTAAACGGAAGTGTAGAGGGGGATGAGGAAGGGGAATATACACGTTCAGGAGGAAAGGGGGAAAGGTAATTGATTATGTGGTATTGGACGACGAAGTAAGAGAGAAGGTTAAGAAACTAGAGGTGGGGAACTTTATAGATTCGGTTCACTTTCCCATAATAGTGACGGTAGAGGGAGAAATGAGTGATAACAAAAAGGCTAAAATGGAAGCAAAAGTAAAAAGAGCAGGAAGAGGGGATTAGTCAATGGAAGGTAAAGAACAGTTTAAAGAAAAAGTCAGGAATATCAAAATGGGGGAAGGAAATGTTGACGAGGAAATGGAAATAATGGTAGGAGAAATAAAAGGAGCATCAGAGTGCACAAGCAAAAAAGAAGTTAGTGAAGGAGGGGATAGAAGTGGATGGGATGAGGATTGTAAACGGAAGAAGAAGGAAGTGAGAAGGGTATTAAGAAAATGGAGAAAAGGGACAAGTAGTGGAGAAGAATGAAGGAGAAAAAAGAAGGACTATACTGAGTTGTGTGATCAAAAAAAAGAGGAGGAAAATAAAAGATTTGAAGAAGAAGCGGAGAAGGCTAGGACGGAATAAGAGGTTTGGAAGGTGGTAGAGAAAGAGAGAAGAAGAAGGAAAAGAGTAAACCAGGATATTGAGATGATAGAATGGAAAAAATATTTTATGGAATTACTAGGAGGGGTAGAGAAGAAAGTTAGGAAAGGAGGAGGAGATGGTAGGGAAACAGATGAGGAGGACATTACAAGAGAGGAAATAGTCAAGGTATTAGGGATGATGAAAGATGGAAAGGCACCTGGTATAGATGAGATTCCAAATTAAGTATGGAAATACGGGGGGACAGAATTAAAGGAATGGGCACGCATAATGTGCAATAGAGTATGGAGAGGAGAGGAGTGGCCAGAGTTATGGAAAGAAGAAGTAGTGATACCAATAGTGAAGAAAGGCAGAGGGGAGGAGGTTAAAGATTATAGAGGAGTGACACCAATGCCAACACTGTATAAAGTATGTGTGACTGTTTTATCGGAGAGGTTAAAGAAAGAACTTGTGGAGAAAAAGATAGAGCCACCGAATCAGACAGGGTTTAGAAATGGGATGGGGGTAATGGACAATATATATGTTCTGAACTACTTAGTAAATAAGAGGATTAAAAGGGAGAAAGGGGCAATGATAGCAGTGTTCGTGAACTTGAAGGCGGCGTCTGACTCATTAGACCGAGGCGAGATAGAGAAAGTTATGGTGAAAAAGGGGATACGAGAAGGATTAATAAAGAGAGTATCGGAAATTTTTGAAGAGACAAAAAGCAAGATAAAGGTAGGAGAGCAAGTAGGAGATAGTTTCTGGTTGGTGAGAGGGGTAAGGCAAGGATGCCCTCTGAGTTAGGTTAGGGAACGAGAAGATATATACACTGGCATACGCAGACCATATAGTGTTGATGGCAGAGGATGAAGAAGGGATGGCGGACTTAATTACCGAATTAGAGAAATACTTAGATGGGAAAAAGTAGAATTTAAATGTAGAAAAGACAAAAATAATGAGGTTTAGAAAAGGAGGGGGAAGAAAGAAAGAATGGACGGGGAGATGGAAGGGAAAAAATTAGAAGAAGTAAAAGAGTTTAAGTATTTGGGATATACCTTGCAAGCAAATGGAGATCATAGAGCTCATATAAGAGAAAGGATAAACAAAGCAGCAGGGGTAATAGAACCGATATGGGGAATAGGAAAAAGATTTTTAAAAAAATGGAGAAGGAGAATGTAGTTATTTGATACGCTAGTATAGCCGGTATTAGGTTATGGGGCTGAGCTATGGTGATGGAAAGAAAGGAAAGAGATTGAAAGTTTACAAGAAAGGTATATAAGGTGGACGCTAGGGGTAGACTGAAGGAGGCCGGGATATATGGTGAGAGAAGAAGCGCAAAGGGATAAATTAAGTACTAGAGCGGGAAAGAGGGCATGGAATTTTGAGACGAAGCTGAGGGAGGGAAAGGGAGGGGAGTTAGCGAGAAAGTGTTTGATGGAGGTAGAGGAAAGGAGAGGGAGGGCGATTGAGTTAACGAGATGGGAGGAAGAAAGGAGGGATTTCTTAAAGGCTAGAGATATAGAAGACGGGACTGGAGTCAACTATGAAGAAGTGGAAAAAAGGGAGAGAGAAATAAAATAATAGAAGGATGGGGGATGATTGAGGAATCAAAATATAATATATGGTATAGGGTGATAAAAAAGGAAGGAGTACCAAAGTATTTAGAAAAGGGATGGGGCGAGAAAAGATGGACAAGAATAGCAAGATTTAGATTGGGAAACGAGGTAAGGGCAAGTATGTATTGGGAAAAGAAAGATAACGGGAAGTGCAGAATATGTGAATGGGAAGAGGAAACATGGAAGCATGTATGGCAAGAAGGTAGGAGAGGAATGGAAGATAAAGGAAGCTGGCAAGAGAATGTGGTAAGGATTCTAGGGGAGGATGCTTTGGGAAAAAGTGGATGAAGGAGTTCGAGGATGCTATGGGAGTAACTGAAAAAGAATGAAAGAATGGATGCAAAAAAAAGCAAAATGGAGGTACAAGAGAAGTGAAAGAAAAAGGAAACGGAAGTCGCTTAAATTAGAAGCGTAAATATTTGTAAGTTATGATTATGTAATAGCATAAGTAAATTAAGATGCGTTTGCGTTGCCGCTCTCTCTCTCTCTCTCTCTCTCTCTCGCTTGCACACTCGCTTTCGATCACTCGCTCACTCGTTCGCTAACACGTCCCAAATTGCGCTATCGTCAAAAATAGATTTAAGGCGTTAGATATAAGATTTAATGTAAAAAGGTGTAAATAATTGTAAATAGTAAGGATAAGATTTTATAAAACATGTAGAAGGAAGTGTTGTAAGAAATGGAAGTCATGTAAACCCTTAGGGGACACATTATGAATAAAGAAGAACTGTATTTATTGGTGATATGAGTAATTAATCAATTAGCCGGAATAAACCGCAGTGATCAAATATTTTATCCTAAATTTGAGATTGTACACTACCGGTCAAAATTGTGGGACCACCTACAACATTTGTATTAAAATCACGCTCGTCTTTAAAAGCGTCTATCTCCGTGAAAAATTGAGCTATAAATATTTTGAAAAAAATCGTTTGAAAGAGTATATCAAATTTCGCGTCGATTGAGCTATTGCTGAAGTATTTTTGTTGAATAG
>CAKNXH010059184.1:55993-67322 GCA_932178445.1 Andricus quercusramuli
GAAAATTCGGGCCCCTGTATCTTGACAACCCGTTATACTAGGTGCGCCCCCTTTACAGAATACAAAGAGGTCCACTAGCACTACAATCTGGCGGAGTTTGAATAAGATAGGCGACAACAAAATTTTAGGTGGGGACACTTGGGAAATTTTACCCCATATATATAATTATTATTTTTAATAATTTTTATATCAATAATATATGTATAGGAAATAAATTGTATGTGAAAAAAATATGAAATATTATGGCATGAATATTATTTGAACTACCTCACGTTCACTTCGTTGAAACATTGGAAACGCGGTAAACATAGTTACGACGGAGTCACTACTTTAGTATGTCTAGACCAGTCTAAAGATTTGGAGACTACAGCATCTGTATCATATACAGCATGTGTAGATAGGAAAGACGGTAAAGCTGAACGATTTTTAAAGAACGTGAAATCAGTGATTATCCACGATGGACGTCGAAAAATATACAGTAAAAGTGGAATGATTGCGGCATCATTGCAACGGAAAAGTGCAGTCACTGCTCCATCAACATTATCATCATTACCATCGCGATTAGCTGCACCAGTTTTTAATTTCAAATCTGCAAGTTTTTCCTGTGATGAAGAAATTACCGAAGAATTTCTGAAGAATGAAAAAAAGTAAGACATTTCCAAACGTAAAACAGTGTTTCAACTGACTAAATTGTCAGTCCTAAGTACCATTATTCTTGCGTGAAGAAGTTTTGCAGCATGCCAAACCCTACAGAAATATAAGGGCGTCCACTGAGCCCGAATATTGGAGAAGCAATAGAGCATGTCTATTCATACTTAGAAAATAACTCAGAAGATTGTCAATTTTCCCTAGATAATCTTATGAATCAAATACAATGTGAAAATCGTCCAGATGTGAGAACTGTTAAAATGAAATTATTCGACAAATACGGTGACGATATTCTTATCTCTGAGAGTGCTAATAGACCAGCGATTGTCTGTTTTCGGAATACGGGACACAAATTGCTAAGTGATTCGTGGTACCAGTTTAAGAGTTCGAACCCTCAGGAAGAGAGAATACGCCTTGTTAGAGAAGCAGCATCGATCATTTTGGAGGATATTCGATCACAGGTATATGGAAAAACACATTACGCGCCTTCTAATAATTTCTTACAAGGATTAAATGATGTTATCCCGGAAACCTTGAACGTCTTTCTCCGTGAAATTATTTTGAAATGCAAGCGCGGCTACATATCTTTACAAGAAATTTAGATCGAGAGAGCTTCTAGATGTTTTACATTCATTAGGGTTTTCTGCCAGTTATCAGGAGGCACAACTTTTTGAAGTCTCAGCTATCATGCGTCCGGGAATCAAAATTCACTTAGATGCCTTCATACAAATAATATTCGACAACGCCGATTGAAATACTAATACCATCGACGGATTGAGAACATGTCAGTCCATGGGAGGTATTTATTACGTGTCTCCTAAAACTTCCGTCCTTCCAGATCAGAAAATTGAACATCTTTCCAGGATGCCATCTGCGAAAGTAGTAGGGTCTTTTAGTTCAGTTCCTCTGAAAATTTACCAGAGAGAGGGAGATTTCGGATTGAAATTTATAACAATTAAAGACTTGGGAGAGATCAACCCCGTTTTCACGGAAATATTTCCTTCGTTTTCAGATCCTGTTTGGCTCTACAGAAAATGGGCAAAGTTTTCCTCTATACCTGGGTGGAATGGTTTCATGGGACAAGTGACGGCTGAGTTGGCTTACACCAAATCACAGGTATTATGCTTCCCATTCATTAATGATCCACCTACGGACTACGACACCATCCTCTCTACTTTGATTTCCGCATCAGAAAAATGTGAAGCTTTGAACCAGAAGACTTGCTTCAGGACGTTTGATCTGCAGCTTTATTAGAAAGCTCGAGATAGCATCGCCAACTGTGATCAATATGATTTCAGCAATGTTGAGATAAAACTTGGAGGATTCACTTCAAGTTGTCTTACTTGAGGGATGATGGTTTCATAATGCATAGAAGTGGATTTAAGAATGCTTTTAGTACTATCTACGCAGAAAATTCCGCAAATAAAATGCTAGAAGGCCACGCATATTCTCGCGCAGTTAGGGCTCATACTTTGTGCCACCTTGCATTAGCAGATATTATCATGCAATCCATTCAATTCAGTGTAGAGGATCGTGTTGACATGGATAGATTATTGAGTGATTCTGATAGATCAGAAATCCTCAAAATTAAAAATCAAGATTTCTTCAAAACTTTGACTAAAAAGTTCAAGAAGGAACTTGAAAGGTTCGGAAAAAAGGGCCTACTGCAAAACTGTGTTTGCAATACATCAAAATGGTAACTCTGATGAAGCAGTTCATCGAAGCGGAACGATGTGGTAACTGGAAACTGCATCTTGAAACTACAAAAAAACTTCTTCCGTTTTTCATGCAAGTGGACACTTTCATTGCGCAAAGGCTGGTCATCTGTATTTACAGATCCTCATGAATACAACCAATTTAGAAAACAAGTTTTTTTCACCAAGAGACGCTCTGAGAAATTTTGGTCTGGGATTTGGTCCGACATGAACATTGAACAGACATTAATGAGAATGATGAAAAGCATTGGTGGGCTCACTCAAGGACGTGGAATAACATACGGCGTTCTGACAAAGTGGACTTTAGGAATGTTTTTTTTTGCAGAATGTATGTGCCGAAATTGAAAATTTATGTGACATCGCTATTGATACAACGGACCAGCACGTTGATATGAGAAGTTCACGCGTTTCTCGGGACACAGAAAATCTGGAAAAAATGAAAAATTGATTCAGTCAAAATAACCCGTTCCCAGAAACTAATGAAATAATGAAATAATTAGTACCAGGGTTTTTGGAGATGAGCGCATCAATTGTCGCAAGTCTATAGAGGTTGGTACCACTGGAATTCAGAACTTTATCGGCAAAAATTTTGTATCTGCCTCATTCAAACGAATGGACAGAGTATTCCCTCTAGGTGCTGTCAACACAAGCATTCGAATTGATGATGCTTCTGTTGAAGAAATCAGATGAAGAGTTACAACAATACCTACAATTTGAACTTGCCTCGTTTCCCCTGTCGTTTTTTTCTGAGGAAAGAATGCGAAAAAGCACAAAATCATCGCCCCACAAAGTATTCGAACCACTTACAAAAGACAACCACTTCGCAAACAGCATTGACATTATTGACGGTGGATTCTTGCTTCACAGAGTCGTGTGGCATTGAAACGAGTCTTTTGAAGCTATTTGCAAGAATTATGTACAATACGTGAATTCCTGTGCAACGACAATAATAAAAATCGTGTTACATATTTCCATACTTTAGGCAAAATTCGAGGAATCAGATTTTCAAGTCCAACAGGCAGCAGAACATGCTGACACTTTGATCGTGAAAACAGTCTTGAAAATGTCCTCAGCATATGTTTCTGTTTTCATCGTAGGAGAAGACATCGACCTCCTAGTTCTTTTGGTAGCCTAGTCCGGAGATTACTCGCAAGCATACTTCTGAGAACTTGAATCAGACTGTTAAAGTTTTCAAGGAAGAGATTGTTTGACCTGATGACATTGCTGCAGCTGGATATCCGGTATCAACATTTCACGAGATCAGCGGAGTACGGAGTCATGAAGAATCAAGAAGACTGGGGATGGAAGAGATATAAAGCTGGACTCACTCCAGTCAGAACAACAAAGGATCCTGCTCCAGAAGTTCTTCTGAGACTCCTCTCCTGCCAATGCATGAAGGGATGCGGTACGGCATGCGGATGCAGTAAAGGAGGGTTGAAGTGCTCCGTCATTTGTATTCACTGCAATGGAAGTTCGTGTGAGAACGTCCTCTAAATCTTGGATGACTCCGATGATGGAGAAAGCGAGACTATTGTCGACGAATTGTTGAAGATATCGGAGAAGATCAAGGCTGATAATGAAGGAGATGAGGATCAAAACGAAGAAAACAAGGAAGAGGATGAAGAAACTGAACCGATTCGTGTCATCGAAGAAGAAATCATCTAACCTGGAGCATCAAGAAGCACGAGACGGAAGACAAGAATGAATGAAAACCTCGAAATGACTGGAGGAGGATCGAAGAGAGCAAGGAGATACATTTTGGAAAGATTAGAGATGGATTAAAGATCTGGACTACGCTTACTAGGGAAACCACAATTTAAAAAACGCACTGTTCACTCTACCTTAATGGTGGTGTGGAAACGAGTATGAACAATTATTTCTTGCACATATATTTTATTTCCTACGTAAATTATTTATATAATAATTATGAAAAAAATAATTATATATAATTAAAAAAAAAGAGTTAAACAACCACCGCAGGGTCCTAATTAGAGCAACTGCCATCTAAAAAATATCAATAGCCCCCAGTAAAACCGCGGTAAATCACACCTATGGCCTTGGTATATTTTTGGCACGCGGGTATGGCTTCAAGGTTACCAACCAGTCATAGTTTCACACCTCCGAGAGCACCTATCACAAGGACAATTACTCGCACCGAATATTTTGGGTACAGTCGTTGCAGCTCTCTTTTAAGGTCTTGGTACCTCTCCTCTTTTTCTTTCTCCTTTTCAGTGATGTTGTATTCGGACGGAGCCGAGAATTCGATCACGAATATAGTTCGTTTCTCGAAGTCTTGGAGAACAATTTCAGGCCTCGAGTGCGCAACGGAGACTGCTGCCAAAAAAATCGTAGTTCCAGAAAATGTGGCACTTCTTGTTTCGAACAATTGACTCTATATCCCTTAGAGATGGTAATAAAGTACTCTTAGGGCCGCATTATGTCTATAGATATACGTCGTTCCTGCTTGGGTCGGACACTCCGATAGTATGTGTTCTAGGTACTCAGCGTGAGCATGGCATGCTCTGCACCTATCACTGGGAACTTCTTGACATAAAATGCGGTCACGGTATGCTAAGGTGGAAATGACACCGTCCTGGCATGCGAAAATAAAACCCGCTGTACCTGAATTGAGTCCTGATGATTTGAGGAAAGCATAAGCTTGCTCCTTCGACAAGGACTGTTTTTCTACATTTCTGTGAAAGTTTCCGTGCATACGCTTGTCGAGTAGCTGTTGGTGAAATTTTCCAACCTCTGCTTTCTTTACTTCGGCTTGTAGACGTGAAGCATCTAGTTGGAGTAATGCACTCTCCTCACTTCTTATGTTAAAATTCAGGCCAAGGGTCTCGGCCGCTAGCCCTGCGGGTTTGTAAAGGAACGCTCCTTCGCCAATCATCTTGTTATTCCTGACCATCTTTAGGAGAGGATATCTGCCATTCGCAACTATGTAAGCTGTACTTAGAGCAATTCGGTTATGAAGACACTGGAGATTCAGAAGTCCGCGTCCGCCTTGACGGCGTGAAATGCATAATCGCGGAACTGACGAATCGATATGCAAGCTTTTATGCATATGCATGATCTTACGTGTGGTGACATCAAGGGCCTTAAGCTCGTCCTCCGTCCACTGAACCACCCCAAACGAGTAGAGTAGAACCGGGACGACAAGCATGTTAGTCGCAGATACCTTGTTCAACGCCAACAGATTGGAAGACCAACTCTGTCGAAGAAGATGCTTGTATCTTCTTTATAGAGACTCCTTCACTGATGTTACGTCCTGAATGCGGCTTTGAGGCAAGCCCAGGTATGTATAGGTCTCTCCAGTATTAAGATGTCTAATAAAACTTATATCCACAAGCTCAGGGTCCTTGGGAACGCCAGTAATCTTTCCTTCTCTCAGCAGTTTTAAGTTTTCTTTTACCAGAGGCATGTGGTAGGCATCTGTAGGCATCTTCGCTATCTTCAGGTCATCCATATAAAATACATGAGTGATCTTATGCTCGCGCTGATCAGTGTCCCCACAGAGGTATCCAGGAGAATTTCGTAGTGCGACAAATAGAGGCAGAAGCGTGATGCAAAAAAGCAAAGAGCTCATGGTATCACCTTGAAAGACGCCCCTGTGAAAGGTGACGTTGTTTGTTGTCAGAGGATAATATCTAGATGAGATAGTAAATCTAGTTTTTCAAAGAGGCATCAATCTCTCTATGCATCTCACTATGTGTGGATGTACCTTCAAGCTTTCCAACAGACAGAGGATAAGTTTATGAGAGGTTGAATCGAAAGCTTTCCGGTAGTCAATCTAGGCCATGGACATCACGCGCTCATGGGCTGCAGCGTCTTTACAGACACACCTGTCAATTAGCAGGTTCTCTCGACAACCTGCTACACCTTTTTTTGCGCCACGTTGTTCGTACATCTCTCGCCATACAGGCTCAATTCGTCGAACAATCCTGTTGTTTAGGACAGCTGTAAAGATCTTATGCAGTGTGTTCAAACAAGTTATTGGCCTGTAATCCTCTGGGTTGGACAAGTTGCCTTCTTTCGGTAGGAGTATAGTGCGTCCCAACACCAACCACTGCGGAATAGGCGTCTCCGACTTTATATATGAGGTGAGTATGCGGGCCAAATGTTGATGTATAAAAGTAAACTTCTTCCACCAAAAGTTCTTGATACAATCTGGTCCAGCAGCGGAAAAGTTCTTCTTGCCTCTAAGTGCTTTTTTCACCTCTTCGGCAGTGATTGATGGACATTCCTCAGATTTCATGAGGTTGTCGCAAAACTCCCTGAAGCTGATGATTTTGTCAGTATCTTCTTTCGACCCTAGTGTTTTCGGGATCTTGTACATCTCGCTCCTTGGGTGAATTTTTTACAAAAACAGGGAGATCGCTGAAGAGGCGCGATGGGTCAGCGAGAAACTGTTGATTCTCCCTGATCCGTCTCTCCCTCTTCTGTATTCTCCTCCTTGCGACAAATAACAGCCGTATTTTGTCAACAATATGCTGCTTGATTCTCAGCAGCTTTGACTTGTTCAGTGTGTGATTCACGATCCTTAGTTCTTGGGCGAACTTTCGAACCCTTTCCGTGAACGTTCTACCAGATGTTATGTAGTCAATCACACATTGAACACGGGACGCATCCTGTCTTGTCCATCCAATTTTCTTGTTCAGTTGATGCAAGCGTCTTTTGGTCTTTTGATCCATCGTTGGTTTAAGCCTTCGATTTGAATCAGCCAACGCTCTCGCAGCACCATAAGCTGAGCAATTGATGGTCCAGAGGTCGGACACTTGCGCGATATCTCCACGAAGGGAGTCATCCATTTCAGCCAGATCTTGGGGCTGATCCATTGTCGGGTGCTCTGCGCGTTCGATCGTTTTGAATCGCAACTATAACATTTTGGTGTTTTGGTGGTTTCCTTGTTGTTCCCACGAGCAGCTAGGGAAAGGGTTCGTCCATCCTTGTAGAGCCCCGCGTGCCCGGTCGCCCGGTATCCCAGATATGGGATATGGGTATCTTAGACCACCCGTCCACCCCTTTTAAAATCTAAAATACCTAACAAAATTAAAAGTTCAGTACCTTCTAATAGTAAATGGACTGTGCCCGATCGATTGGAGGTATTTTAAACTTCCGGCTCCCATCGGAAGTGACTTTTCAGACCGGAAATCATTTTTTTGAAACAGAACGACAATTTTTCTTTATTGATTTCGATTCTACTGTAAAAAGTGAGTAACCTTTGTCGGAAATTTTTTTTTCTTAATCGTCGTTTTCCACCCCAAAATGCTTTCTGAAATCTGTCAGTCAGCTTTTGGAATTTTGAAATAAAATTTGTAGGAATACACTGGGGAATATGCTTCGACTGATAGAGCAAGAGGAATTTGAAAATTGATTTGAAAAAAATTTTTATAATTTTTTTCTGACGCTCTACGCCTTTTGGACTTCTTTAACTCAGGGAAACAGTAACATTTCGGAAGGCATTTGCAGCTGAAAAAAGACGATTTAGAAGAAAAATGTTCTTACAAAAGTTACTCACTTTTTATCATAGAATCGAAATTAATAAAGAAAAATATGTCATTCCATTTTTTTTAAATTACTTTCGGTCTGGATAGGCCACTTCCGGTGAGAGCCGGAAGTTGAAAATACCTCCAATCGATCGGGCACAGTCCATTTACTATTAGGAAGTACTGAACTTTTAATTTTATTAGGTATTTTAGATTTTAAAAGGGGTGGACGGGTAGTCTGAGACACCCTGTGTATGTTTACAATAGGAACTGAGCGTAACTAGTACTTCATGGGGTCATAAGGGCAGTGGATACGTGATTCTTGGAAATACACTTCACTTCACCTGGGTATAACTCTGAAACTATTCGCTTAATGGAAAAATGTTTTACATGAAATTTGTGAAGAATTTAGTCCTCTACAATTATAAAAATAACTATTTTAGTTTCCCGATGAACCAAAAAATAGTTATTTCCAAAAAACTATTTTTTGGCACCTTTTTCAGGATGGCGGAGCGAGCCGCCATTTTATTTCTGTGCAAATTTAGTATGTTGTTTAGAACACCAAAATGAACGAAAATTGACACTAACCAACTTTTCCGGATTTAATGCAAGGTAAAACTACCTAGCGCCTGGACTATAAGGGATGGTTGAATTCTTCTAGTTCGCAAGTTTTATTGGTTGACCTTCCTTCACTTTCACTTCCTGCACACTTTTTACTCGACGAGTGGACTATAGCACTAAGCCATGGCCTTTTTAACCTCTGACGTAAATACGGAACTGTCTTACAGTGCGCCACGCATGGTACAATGTACATTATGTTCATTAAATCATAACATTTAATTTACCGTTGTTTTCTTCGATACTGGGTGATTTGTGACTTATTATATAAGAAGGGAACTCGACAAAAGAAACCGGCGGTGGCTTAAAATGCGTTTTCATAACCACTTACCATTTGATCAACATTTAAAGAGAATTAATTAACAATATATCACGAACTACGCGCTTTACAAGTTTTTAAGGGAACATTTCGATATCTTTTGTCGAGTTCTACCACCAGTTGTACCCTTTGTAGGAATGCTTCGGTCTTTTGAAACTGCTTATATCTGGATTCAAATTTGTCGTCATCACTAGACATGATCATAGTGTACTGACTTGTAGAATGGCGTGCTCTGCCTTTACTTTGAACATAAGCACGAAAATCTAAGGGTAAATCAAATCGTACAATCAATGTGCAAGCCGGAATATCGACTCCTTCGTCTACCACATCAGTAGCTACAATGCAGTTCGATTTACCGCTTCGAAATCTGCGAATTATTTATGTTAAATATTATTATAGTTTTTCAATATTGAACGTAAATATGAATGTAATTAAGCAATAAAAAATACTTCTGTAACACTTCCTTGTTCCATCTAGAAATACAAAGGACTTCTTTGGCATTTTTATATGGATCGTTTGTGTACCCGACCATAAACTCTGCCAATAAGAATTTATATCGCTCGTCAGCTTTTTGAAGGCTCTGAAATAAAACATTACGCAAAATGAAAGTATAGTAACATAAAAAAATCTAATTAAAATTATTAAGAATTAACTCACTTTTAAAACGTGGTACAGCACTTTGGCTGTAAAACGACGTTTTACAAATATTATGCAGCAAAACTGCTGATCCTTAGATTTCTTATCGTTAAAGTCTTTAAGAACCGCAAAGAGTTTCAGTACCTTATTCGACGAAAACCTATAAAGTTAAGAACACTTAAAAACTTGATGATACGAAAAATGCAGTATAGCTAGTTCGTCAATTAAAGGACAATTTTCAATAGTAAAAGAGTACAAACTGATAGATTTGTTCCATTTCCGTTAGTCCCTCCATTTCCTTATCAAACACTTTTCTTATAATCATCATTTTTGTTAAAAGATACTCTAAAACCAATGAAGTTTGCTACAAAGAAAAATCAGTATTAAAAATAAACACACTCAAGTAATCTGAAACATTTTGACAAAAAAAAAGGTCTCTCATAATGAAACAAAATCACAGTAACCTTTCAGCTGTAATCATATCTCACGACCGTGAGATAGGTGGTTACAGTATGTGGCACTCAATATGATGGTATAGCGCAGCCCCATGTAACGACGTTAGTTCACTGGTACAGTCATGTGAAGCGCGAAGCACATATGACGCTGGGAGTCTTTCCAGCCAGTTTTTACACGGCAAACAGAGGAAAGATTAGTGAAAAATTTATTTGATCGACATTTTGCGCAATAAAAATCGGTTTTCTGTATTACAAATCAAAGTGTAAAAAATTAAAGATATTATTAATATAAAATTTGGCACTAGAATAACTAAAATAGGTGGAACGCGGTGTATTGCCCATGGATATAAGTCAGGTTATAACAGCTGTGCCGAAAACTGTCATTTCTTTTACGTTCCAAAAGGTAAAGAAAATCTAAAAGCTTTTTAAAGAAGACTTTTTTTGGGAGCGAAAAACGTTCGCAGAGGATGGAGTCACTATTCTGGGAGAGGCCAGTATAAATATAAAATATTTATATTTACAATGATTGATTGTTGTTTAATTTTAAGGTAATAATATTATTGTTATTTATATAATAATTGGCAATTAATGTTTATTTATTTTTGTTTACTGTTTGGGAGATATAAGACATAAGTGATATAGCATAGCAGTGCCGGTCGCACAGGTTTATATATATATATATATATATACATACACACACACACACACTTAAACGACATCTGTATTCAAAAAATTCTTTCGTAGAAATATAAAAAATTAAATAAGAACTATGTATTTTAATAAAAAATATCGAACAATTTATCCTTAGCTGATAAGATCTCTTTGTTTTAAGGAATTAGACCGTAGAAATATAAGAAATGGATTAAATACTGTATTTTAATAAAATCTATCGAACATTTGATCTTCAACCGAAGCAATATCTTTATTTCAAAAAAAAAAAAATTATCGTAGAAATATAAAAAATTAAATATGAACTATGTATTTTAATAAAAAATATCGAACATTTTATCCTTAATTAGTACGATATCTTTGTTTAAAAAAATTAGTTCGTAGAAATATAAGAAATGGATTAAATACTGTATTTTAATAAATAAATCACGTGCGTCCTAAACTATGACCCAAGGCAGATTTATGTGTAAAAATCTTCGGTAAACGTTAACTGAAATTGAAATCTTACATAAAGCAAATAAGACGATTCTGAATCTGTTTATAATTAAATAATTTATAGATTTTCACGTTAAAAATTGAACTATTTCAATTTGAATGCCCTAAGTAATTAATTAAATGTATGCATCCGATTGAAACTTCCAAATCTTTTTTCAATTTTCGAAAACATTTTAATTAATATATTCATAATTTTTAAGTTTTCATTGTTTCATCTTTTTTTATTTGTAAATTACATTTTTCATTTAAGATTTTCAAGAAACAACTTATAATCACTAAATTGTA
>CAKNXH010059184.1:67422-92215 GCA_932178445.1 Andricus quercusramuli
GGGGTCCTTCATTCATGTATGTAACTTTCGGAAATTCACAAATTAAAAAATCTGCCCGCTTCGCGAGCACATTCTCATCGCGCGCTTGGCGCGCGGCTCGCTTCGCTCGCAAGTTTGAGCGCGCCTAGGGCGCGCGACTGTTGGATCTCGCGCTTCGCGCCCGATTATATATTCACCTCGCGCTACGCGCTCGCACGTATTTAAATCGCGCTTTACGCACGGTTTTTCTAGATTTTTCAACTTCGTGTTCGACTTTGATGGAAAGAAAAAGTTTATTTGCAAATATTATAAAATTATCAAAACCTCTACATGTGAAGTGATTGTTAAATTTGTTTTTATTTTAGAATGAAATGGAACTTTATTTACTCAAGGTTCTATCGACCTTAAGGAACACATTCTCATCCAGACACTCGCGCTTCGCGCTCGATATGTGATTTGGAAATAATTTGAACCTTGCGTTCCACGCTCGCTTCTGTGCACCGTATGATAGAAATGAAAAAGTCACGAATAAAACAAAAACTACGCATCCTATTAGAACACGATTTATAACAAATTTGTACCTCTTCTTGGGATGAACAAATTTTGTCTCGGTCATTTTTCTCGTAGCTTGTGTTATTCGTCTAAAAATTTCATTTTACTATTTCCAATGCTGTCTTTTACGAATAAAATAAAAACTACGCATCATATCAAAAAGTGAATGACAAATTTGGAGATCATTTTTGGGTGCATAATTTTTTTTCATTCATCTTTGGTCGTATCTTGCATAGTTTGACAGCAAAATGAAATTATTGATTTTTAATTATTCTTTTTTGTGTGATCAAAATTTGGATTTTTGATTTTTCAAAAAATTCAAAAAGTTGTTACGAAAATCTTGTAGGGTGTTCAAAAAGAAACATTTTCCTCCTCTTGACTTTTTTCCATATCGTGCGTTTTTCGGCATAAAATGTTCATTTACGTTTGTTTTTTGTAATTTTGAAAATGCTATAACTCCGGTAATTTTCTTCTTATCCGAAAAAGTCATTAGGATAAATTGTTCGAGTTTTGGAGTACTATGAATAGCCGTACATAGAATTTTTGTATTTTGAAAAAAAATTGTCTCAAAAATTTTCAAAATGTGCTCACTTTTTGAATTTTTATCCAAAATAGTTGGTTAACGAACTTGTTCTTTCTTTTTAGGCCCTAAAAAAGTGTGCCAAAGCACAACCCAATCTGATTATTTTTTCGAAAGTTATCGTGCCTACAGACAGACAGACACCTTGCTAAAAACCTTTTTTTCTAGCTCAGGGGGTCTCAAAACGTGGAGATTTGATGAAAACCGACCAAGTCAAATTTTACATAAAACCAATACCTTCTCATTAGAATGAGAATGTAATAAGTATCTCGCAGAAATTTAATATGAATTCAACTTTACGCATCAAAGAAAACTGGTGAGTGAAAAAAGGAACCTAGCCAACAAAAATTTTTTTTAATTCAGGAAAAAGTCTGGGATTTGGAAAAAAATCTTACAAAAGTCCGAGATTTATATACCTTTAAATAACTGTCAAACAGAATAGATTTGAAAATTTTCAAGTTTTATTTGAAATTATTATATTCCGCTTATAAAAGATTTTAGGTTCAAAATGTTACAAATGTAATATTCTGGTTTTTTAATATTAATGGTCAGGGAAAATGAAAAGGTGGTTAGGGAAGAATAAGAGAATTTTTAAAATTAAGTTTTGCGGTAATCCTGATATAACATTCTTCTGAGTAATTTATTTGCTTTGTACTTATATTTCTTTTTTTGCAGATGCTTCTTCCTGAAAATGATCTTTTTAGTTGTAAATTTTATTATTTGTTTGAAAATGCAACAGTTTTGTTCAAAAATTAATCTTTTTGCTTGAAAATTCCACTATTTCGTAGAAAATTTACGTTTTGACAGAAAGTCATATTTTGTTGTTGAAAAATAAATTTAGATGTTTTTTGGATAAAAATCCATCCATTTTTTGGAAAATGCATATTCTTTATTAAAAAATTCATCTATCTGAGTAGAAAATTAATCTTTTTTTGATAAGAATGCAACTGTTTGGTTGAAAAATCAACTATTTCGTAGAAAATTTATCTTTTGAGAAAAATTCACATTTTGTGGAGAAAAATTAATTTAAATATTATTTCTATGAAAATTCAACTATATTTTTTAATATTTGTCTTTCTCATTTAAAAAGTCAACTGTTTTAGTAGAAAATTGATCTTTCTTCGATGAAAATGCAACTTTTTGATTAAAAATTAAATAATTGTTTCAAAAAGGCATCCTTTTTGTATGAAAATTCAACTGTTATTATCGAAAATTTGTCTTTTTGGGTTGAAAATTCAAATACCTTCGTAGAAAATTTACTTCTTATTTAAACTGGTTTTTTAAAAATTTTTTTTGAATCACTTTGTTAAAAAATAATTTTTTCGTTGAAGATTCATATTTTAATTTGAAAATTCATCTTTTTGGTTAAAGTTTGACTATTTAGTTGAGAAATGATTTTTTATAATTGAAAATTTAACTGCGTGGGTAAGAGTTGAACTATTCTGTTGAATTTGTTTTTAATGAAGCTTTACCTCTTTGGTTAAAAATTTAACTATTTTGTTGAAAATTAATTTTTTTGCTGAAAATTCCTATTTTACCGGTTGAAAATTTAATGTTTCTACAGAAAATTCGTCTTTTGGCTTTCAGGATCAACAATTCAGGTGAACTTTTTTTTCTTTCATCACTGAGAAATCTTTTTATTTGTTGAAAATTCGTCTTTTTAATTTTGAAATTAATTTTTTTTTCAATTACATTTCATCCTTCTAGGTTGAACTATCAACTATTAAACTTTTTTGTTACGAATTTTCTTTTAAGGTTGAAAATTGAACTATTTCTTTGAAAATTCAATTGTTTTTCTAGAGAATTTAATTATTTTTTTAGAAAATGTAAGTATTTTCTTAAGAAGTCATCTCTTATCGTAGAAAAGTCACTTTTTCTGTTTAAAAGAAATAAATTTCAAATTTTTTTTATTTGTATATGTGTGTTAATGGGATTTGAATGTTAATGGTTAAAGAAAAAAAATTGGTCGAAGAAAAATCATAGAATTTTGAAAATGAAGTTTTCTCCCTGCACAGCACGCATTATCTTAAATACAACTAATTTCCACTAGTTTCAAGTCCCACATCTTATTATTTCTGGAAACCATAAATTACGTACAGCAATAGGGGGGTAGAAACATTTTGTTACGGTTCGTTACATGGGGGGGGGGGCGAAGAGGTTCGATTATCCGTTACGTAATTTACGTACGGCCCCTTTCCTAAAACGTATTTTCTCCTTTGCCTGCTTACTCAAGCTTCGTTTATAAAATACCGGTGCGGACCGATATGAGTTCTCTGAAAGAAGATTAATAAATTCTATCACTTATATCCAGAAAACAATAACAAAAAAAAAGAAAAGCGAGCCTCCGGTCTGTGCCATAAGACACAATGTGTGTGTCACAGGCCTGCGTTACACTATGCAGTCGTGGTTTCATTCGAAGCAGGCGCGACTCCCCATATCGAGGTCTAAGATGTTTACACATCAAAAATATCGAACACTTTATCTTAAACTAAAACCATATCTTCATTTCAACCAAAATTTTTGTACAAATATGTAAAATTATATAAGAACTATGTATTTCAATGAAAAATATCGAACATTTTATCTTAGAATCAAACGATATCTTGATCTTAAAGAAACTTTTTGTTGAAATATTAAAAATTGAAAAGAACTATTTATTTTAATGAAATATATCGAACATTTTATCTTGAAATGAAACTATACCTTTATTTTTAAGAAATTCTTTCGTAGAAATGTAATAACTTAAATAAGGACAACGTATTTTAATAAAAAATATCAAAAATTTTATCTTATACTGAAACGATATCCTTATCTCAAAAAAAAACACACTCGTTTTAAATCTCTCGCTTTTTCAATGTGTGGGACACGATACTTTTTCTATGATTTGTTTAAAAAGTGCTAGTTTTTGTTTACCTGTTTTTTGTTGACGTCCGCTTAAGAACACTTTAGGTTTTTTGGCCGACATCTTAAAGTATTTTAATATATAATTCTTTTCATGGACATTCGTCACAATGAACACTACCAAGTATTTGAATATTTGCCGCGCACCAGCGACGCCGATAGTGGCAACGATACGAACTATCCTAGTACGGAGTCTAGCCGCCGTGCGAGCGCCGACCGCCCAGAGAGCGGCAGTGGTCAGGCTCGCAAAATCAGTTAGCATCGGTCTGCAGGAAGGTGAGGATCTCGGCTCGTCTCACCTTCCGAAATACGCAGGTTGAGCCTTCGCAATATCGCGCCCGACGTACGCGTTACGAATTACTTTGTCAACCGTGGAGGATTAAGTCCTTTTTTCCGGTTTCTTCGCAATATCGCGCCCGATGTACGCGTTACGAATGACTTTGTCAACCGTGGAGGATTATGTCCTTTTTTCCGGTTTCTTTAGATTTTAGCGCACTAGAGTTTTATGGTTTAGCGACTTCTGATTGAGAGTGTTATCTCGAGTGATCGATGGGGTATTGGAGTTTTAGTCCTTCACGGACTAAACTCAAAACATTTAATAAAGAACTATAACTAAAGTGACAGTACGGAGTTTGGTTTCTTTTCCGGACCATTCCCGCTCGGATGCTAGGGAGCGCCAAGCTAAGCTGAAACATTGACCAGCTGCAAGGGCAAAACCATAATGAACTTAATTCTTCTTCTTATTTTTCTAATCTCTTTCTAATCTGGTTTCAACTTTTTCCTACGGTCCTTTCTCGAGGATCGAGGTTCTGTATTTTCCTACGGTCCTTTCTCGAGGATTGAGGTTCTCTCTTTTCCTACGGTCCTTTCGCAAGGATCGAGGTTCTAACTTTTCCTACGGTCCTTTCGCGAGGATCGAGGTTCTAACTTTTCCTACGGTCCTTTCTCGAGGATCGAGGTTCTCCTTTTTTTCTACGGTCCTTTTCTCGAGGATCGAGGTTCTATCTTTTCCTACGGTCCTTTCTCGAGGATCGAGGTTCTCTTTTTTTCCTACGGTCCTTTCTCGAGGATCAAGGTTCTCTCTCCATACTTCGTCCAAAACAGAACGATTTTTTCCCTCAACTCTTTGAGCGGACAGACAAAGGGGAAAACGAGGTCCGGTATCACCACCCCGTTGAGCATCCGAATACCGACGTAAAAACCCTCCGGCGAGCGCGAAAGCAAGGCTGAAATCTATAGCCGTACGACCCCCAAAGAGAATCCCGGTAACTGGATTCACCATGGTATCTGCCTGCCGGTAGAACCAAATCAAAACAAGCGCGCAGGAACTTGCTTTGACAAGATTGTCATCCCGAAACCTTTTTATCGTTTTTGAGGTTTTCCTGGATGTCAATATTATGGCGCCCAACGTGGGGCACGAGAATTGGGAACTAAACCTTTCCCAAAAGAGTCCCTTATCTGGGCTTACTTTCATATTAATTTCACATCACCTAAGAAAAATAGAAAAATAAAATACACCCTGTGCTTGTCTTCGCTCGTGTCGACAAAGTCAAGTCACACCACACTTCCGACAGTGTTAAAACACTCGGAGGCGCCCTCCCCAATGATCGGACGAACTCCACCTAGAGCTCGATGATCAATGAGCCAAGAGGAACGTGGGTCTAAGAACTCTCCAGACGTAGAACTTTTGGGATTCAGGCCTTGTGGTCAAGCAGTAAATGCCGCTGAAGGTCACGCGGGAAACATGGAGAATCTCAATCAGGACCCAGGCAATGCCGAGGTCTTGCGTTATGACCAACCTTAACTGCACGCCCATTTACCGGCAGATCGACCTGACCTTCCACCTGGAAATCCACCTGTCTCTCAACCACCTCTTCAGCGTGCAGATCTACATGCAAATCAGCCTGAAAATGATGCCGAAAACATCGCCGCTAATCAGTTGGAATATCCGAACGGAATTCAACAGGTAAATCCACAAAACAACTCGCGGGTGAATCCACCCGTGAACATCGCTCCGAATCCACCTGGATATATGTACGGAATTCGTCAGGAAAATCCGCGGGTCAACTTGGAGGCTAATCAACCACCAAATCCCCAACAGAATCCACCAGTCCAGGATGCATACCTGAACCCTCAGGTCCCTCTTATTAATTGGCAGCAATGGCGAGCCTTTCTCCAAGGACCACCACTTGCCCCACCAATCCCCGAGTTTCATGGAAGGTATCACGAAGACCCAAACTTATTCCTTATGAAAATGGAAGACCATTTTATGTTGGTTGGCACACCTGTCAATCAACGCACCTCTCTGGTGAACCAAGGCTTAAAAGGTAATGCCGAAAGATGGTGGGACACTTATCGCGGCCTACCTTACGAATGGAGAGATTTCCGCGAGTTGTTCCTTCAACGATACAATGGTGCTACGGTTGTCGGGCGTTTAAATTCTCAACTGTATTCTCAGCGCCAATCTGAGAAAGAACCTGTGGGACTGTTTCTTCAAAAGAAGTATCTTCTCTTCCGGCGACTACAGACGACAACCACTGAGCAAACTATGGTAGCCACCTTGCTCGAGCTTCTGAGGCCATCAATTCTCCAAGGAATCCGCGCCTCCCAACCAGCCAGCTTCACTACCCTGATAACCGGAGCAGTCGAGGCAGAGTACGATGAAACGGAAACGGTTCACAGCTCCAGGAGAATGGAACGTCGTGTCGAACCGGTCGAACCGGCTCCACAACGCCAGCTTCCGAAGTGTTGGCACTGTCCAGACCGTCACTTAAATAGAGTTTGCCCGGTGTATAAACAAAAACTACAGTCGGAAAGCTGGACTGAATCTTCAAACCAAAAACCAGCTCCGGAAAACTGGCGCAGTGGAACGGCGATAAACAAGACCGTTCCCAAATAAGACTCCAAAAAACCCAGAGACGAAACAAACAACTACCGCACTTCTTTATCCACATCAACGGAATTGAAGTGCAGGCCCTCTTCGACAGTGCCTCGACCGACAACTTCGTGCATCCACGATATCTTACCAAAAGGCAGTACACGACAATAAGCCCCATTCACGAACAAGTGGACGTAGCAAGGCCTGGAGTCACTTTGCCAGTTCTTGGAGAATTGGAATTGGAAATCAGCGTTTGTGGACGATCTACAAAGAACTCTTTCCTAGTTAACAAAGAACTCGATAGCCCACTGATTCTCGGAGATACTTGGATAGAGGAACAGCGGGGAGTTTATGATAAGCCACGAAGATGTATCTACGTCAGCAACAAAGATAGATTCACCATTTATTTAGTGGACTCTCCGACTTCAGCACCTATTAGTGACCCAGAGAAAGTCATGGCTTTAAACGAGGTTCCAGACCGGTATAAGGACGAATTCCAAGGAATTCTTCAACGCTTTCCGATAACTGTCAACCCGTCTGGGGATCCTATTCAAACAACTTCGACTTGCCATCGTCTTGAACCAACTAGTCAGAATCAGTTCCCTGTGGCGTTATCTGAGACCCCTCCTGGTCCAGATGCTTGAGTCACTGAGTCGCCAGCGCTCGTCTCTGTTGATAACCCCCATGATATCCAGGACACTGAAGGTGAGAACGAGGAGTCTAGATTGGACAATCTAGAACAACATCCGGCTAAGAAGCGTCGCAAAGGAAAACCTCGGAAGAAGTTCGTGACTCAAATGTATCCTGTGCACGCCAGGAAGAGTACATCCGAAATTACTCAACAGAATAACCCCAACGTTATACCGCAACTCGAGCTAGTGCCTCCACCAAAGGTTAGCCACCCTGCAACCTGGAACGCTGAGCTCACCTCGGAAACATCGATGATCAGCCCCACTGCTGCCCAAGTCGTCGATAAATCCGTGATTACTCACCCGAGTAACCACAACGTTACTTCGCAACTCGAGCCAGTGTCTCCACTGAAGGTCAGCCACTCTGCATCCCGGAACGCTGAACTCACCTCTGAAACATCGATGATCAGCCCCACTGCTGCCCAAGTCGTCGATAAAAAACACGACCCGCAATGAGTAAACCAGATGCTCAGGTCACTGAGTAGCCAGCATTCGTCTCTGTTGATAATCCCCATGATATCCAGGACACTGAAGGTGACAACGAAGAATCTAGAAAGGACAATCTAGAACACCCTCCGGCTAAGAAACGCCGTAGAGGACGGCCTAGGAAGCACCCTGTGGAAAATGAGTCTTCAGCGTTAGTCTCCGTTGATCATCCCCATGATATCCGGGACACTGAAGGTGAGAACGAAGAGTCTAGACAGGGCAATCTAGAACACCCTCCGGCTAAGAAACGCTATAGAGGCCGGCCTAGGAAGCACCCTGTGGGAAACGAGTCGCCAGTGTTCGTTGCTGTTGATAATCCCCATGATATCCAGGACACTGAAGGTGGCAACGAAGAATCTAGACAGTACAATCTAGAACACCCTTCGGCTAAGAAACGTCATCGAGGGCGGCCTAGGAAGCGGCCTACGGAAAAGGACGAATCCATCAGTAATCGTGGGAATCCACGATACAATCTTCGACCTCGGTACTAAATGTAAAATATAGTAATGTAAGTTTCATAATTAGATCATTAGAATTTTCTTGTTTTAATTTCAGATTAGTTCTCGCGCGATATATATATAACATCTCTAGGCTACCTAAGTTTTGTAGGCTAGCATAACTTATAAGTAAACCTAGAAGTTAAGGCTGCAGCATTAGGTAATAAGCATTTTGTATATACTGTTGTACTTATACCATTGTTATACCTAGCTTTAATTAGCTTTACTCTCATTTAGAACATCGTTAGCGATTTTAGATGTAGATATTTTACTTTCCGTTTTTCAAAGTTACGCAAAATGTGTTGAAAAGCCAAGAAAACACTCTGTGGATTGACGTCCGCTAAAAAACACTTTAGGTTTTTTGGCCGACATCTTAAAGTACTTTAATATATAATTATTTTCATGGCCATTCGTCACAATGAACACTACCAAGTATTTGAATATTTGCCGCGCACCAGCGACGCCACTAGTGGCAAAGATACGAACTATCCTAGTACGGAGTCTAGCCGCCGTGCGAGCGCCGACTGCCCAGCGAGCGGCAGCGGTCAGGCTCGCAAAATCAGTTAGCATCGGTCTGCAGGAAGGTGAGGCTCTCGGCTCATCTCACCTTACGATCTACGCAGGTTGAGCCTTCACAACATCGCGCCCGACGTACGCGTTACGAATGACTTTGTCAACCGTGGAGGATTAAGTCCTTTTTTCCGGTTTCTTCACAACATCGCGCCCGATGTACGCGTTACGAATAACTTTGTCAACCGTGGAGGATTAAGTCCTTTTTTCCGGTTTCTTTAGATTTTAGCGCACTAGAGTTTTATGGTTTAGCGACTTCTGATTGAGAGTGTTATCTCGAGTGATCGATAGGGTATTGGAGTTTTAGTCCTTCACGGACTAAACTCAAAACATTCAATAAAGAACTATAACTAAAGTGACAGTACGGAGTTTGGTTTCTTTTCCGGACCTTTCCCGCTCGGATGCTGGGGAGCGCCAAGCTAAGCTGAAACATTGACCAGCTGCAAGGTCAAAACTATAATGAACTTAATTCTTTTTATCTTTCTAATCTCTTTCTAATCTGATTTCTACTTTTTCCTACGGTCCTTTCTCGAGGATCGAGGTTCTCTATTTTCCTACGGTCCTTTCTCGAGGATCGAGGTTCTCTCTTTTCCTACGGTCCTTTGGCGAGCATCGAGGTTCTAACTTTTCCTACGGTCCTTTCTCGAGGATCGAGGTTCTCTTTTTTTTTACCGTATTTTCGGAGAAACTGACGGTGTTTTAGGTTAGGGAAGGAGTCGGAAAATAGAATGAAGTTGGCTGCGCATGATGCACGAGCACACCCGAGGCAGCACGAACCCACCCGAAGTAACACGAAGCAGTTTGCACTTCATTTATTTTTTTCACTGTGCCTCACTTTAGTCACTGCGTCCATTTACTCTTTCCACTCCATCCATCCACTTTTTTCACTGTTGCCTGGAATGGTCGGCACTGCGCATGCGCCACGTCATCGACCAAAAAGCGGTGACTTTTTACACCAAAAACAGGTGGAAAAACTGGCACTTTTTCGCAAATTATAGAAAAACTATATATTTTATTAAAAATACCGAACATCTTATCTTAAACTGAAACGATAACTTTATTTTTTTTTAATCTATCGTGTAAATATGAAAAATTAAATAAAAACTATGTATTTTTATAAAAAATATGGAACATGTTATCTTACACTGAAATTATATCTTTATTTTATAAAATTCTTTTGTAGAAATATAATGCAAATAAATACTATACCTTCTTAATTTATTTATTTATATTTAACTATTTTTTATATTAATTAATCCTTCGATTAATTAATTATTTAATTCGCTTATTCAGATGAATCACTTGTTATTGTATTAGAGTTACTGTTGTTAATAAATTACTAATTTATACCAACGTGTGACATTGCTCTTATTTTAATTTCTTTTCCTATTAAATTATTCCTTCAAATCAATATAAAATTAGAATTTCCGGTACTTAATTTCAATTTCTAATTAAATTTTATACTTCATAACAGTAATTTTTGTCATGAAATATACGTCACAATATTACTATTAAAAAATATGTAATCAGTTTTGCACTATTTTTTTGTAATAACTATATGTATTAAAGAAAAATATTGTTTGTTTCTCCATGCTTTTCTTTCAAAAACTTATTTTTTGTAAAAATACTTTATATAATTTTGAAAGACAAACTTGAAATTCAATATGAAAAGGGCCTAGCCCGTTAAGCAGGTCAAAAATGCCCTTGGCTGGAATCAGATTTTCAATGAGACCTTTTCTGGGACTTGGAATCATAACTTTTTTCCCACATTTTTGAACCCCCATCACCAGCCCCATAGTCATGGTGGCTAAAAATGTGTTTTATGGTTTTTATTTTTTTGTGACACATCTGTGTAATGGAAAAATCTGAAAAAAATTAGTAAAAAACAAATGATTATAATACACTTAAAAAAAAAAATTCTATTGTTTTAGCGCGAAATTCAAATTTTTGAGAAAAATTCAAATTTTCAAACAAATTTTTTGGTCAAAAATTTTTTGAGTACTGTTCCAAATTTTGTATACATGAAAGGTCATCCCATGTGCTGACTTTCAGAATTTTTTCAGATTTTTAATCAATGTGGAAGGTAGTTTTTTTAAATAAAAACTTTCACAGATGGCAGATACCGCTATTAAGAAGAAGTATTGGTAAGTATTGGATACAGTACTTTTTCCCCGAAAAAGTATTGGCTTTCCAATACTTATTCGCAAAAAAAGTCTTAGGTCTGTTACTTACCAATACTTCTTTTTCATAAGGGTATCATGGATTAATAATGAAATGCTGAACATTACTTATGATCAAATGCTGTGTTTTTAATTTTTCTTAATGTTTTAATTAGTGTGTGAAATGGAAATCCTTCATAAAAGTTTTGGATTAATCATCGTCGCTATCCTCTTTAATTACAGGCACCATTTTTCGTCGTACGCACAGTTTGCTCAATATTTCTGCTGGTCGAACGATTTTCGAAAAATATCGAGCAGAAATATTGAGCAAACTATTCGTACGACGAAAAATAGTGCCTGTAATTAATGAGGATAGCGACGACGATTAATCCAAAACTTTTATGAAGGATTTCCATTTCACACACTAATTAAAACATTCAGAAACATTAAAAACACAGCATTTGATAAGTAATGTTCAGCATTTCATTATTAATCCATGATACCCTTATGAAAAAGAAGTATTGGTAAGTAACAGACCTAAGACTTTTTTTGCGAATAAGTATTGGAAAGCCAATACTTTTTCGGGGAAAAAGTACTGGATCCAATACTTAACAATACTTCTTCTTAATAACGGTATCTGCCACCTGTGAAAATTTTTATTTAAAAAAACTACCTTCCACATTGATTAAAAATCTGAAAAAATTCTGGAAGGTAGCACATGGGATGACCTTCCATGTATGCAAAATTTGGAACAGTACACAACAAATTTTTGACCAAAATTTTTTTTTGAAAATTTGAATTTCTCTCAAAAATTTGAATTTCGCGCCAAAACACTGGAAAACATTTTTTTTTAAGTGTATTATAATCATTTGTTTTTTACTAATTTTTTTCAGATTTTTCCATTACACAGATGTGTCACAAAAAAATAAAAACCATAAAACACACTTTTAGCCACCATGACTATGGGGCTGGTGATGGGGGTTCAAAAATGTGGGAAAAAAGTTATGATTCTAAGTCCCAGAAAAGGGCTCATTGAAAATCTGATTCCAGCCAAGGGCATTTTTGACCTGCTTAACGGGCTAGGCCCTTTGGTATAATTACAAGTTTAATTTTGTTTCTTAAGTTGAAAAATACTTCAAATTCATTTTCTCCATGTTACGATTGAAACCTTTCATATATGACGCAGCTGGAAAAAAAGATTTTAACAATTTTTTTTACTTACAATTACTCTAATATTTAAAGAGGTATAGAACTTCAATTATGTGATGCATAAAACCGATTTTCATTACGTATATTATAAATTAAATTAATTTTCAACGAATTTTACCTATGCTTGCCGTGTAAAAACAGGCTGGAAAGACTCCAAGCGCCAACTAACGCTGACATACAGTCGTTGCAGGGAGCTGGTCTAGCGTAAGCCACGTGCACCCTGAGGACACGGAGCTACCCAAAGACAACTACATTCTGCAATTTCCCTGTAAGTGTCTCGGCAATTGGTTGAAATTAGACACGCTCTGCAGCTATAATCAGGAAAGTCTTGGCTCGAAATGTGGCGACGTTATGGTTAAGTGGAAATGACACCGGCTGGCACACCAAAATGAAAACTTCCGTGGCCGACTTCAATCCGGTTGATTTAAGCCCAGCAAACGTTAGCTCAAGCGACATCGACTGATGCTTCAAGTTTCTGTGGAGGCAAGTGCATCCTCTTGTCGAGATGCTGTTGGCGGAAGTTGTTTTCCTGTCCTGTTTTCATCTGTGCCTTCAGGAATGAGTACTCGAGATGGCTAAAGTTTGATGCATTTTCCTCACCCTGACATTGAAGTCGAGGCCTTGTATTTCAGCAGCCTTTTCCGCTGCTTTGTACATAAACGCTCTATTGCCTACTTTTTCGTCTTCCCTAACCATTTATTGAAGAGAGTCCCGTCAACTCGATGTTGAGGGATGTGAGCTCATTCTTTTTCCATGGAAAAACTTCAAATGAATAGAGTAGTACCGGGACGACAAGCATGTTCGTTGCAGATACTTTGTTCCTCGCCCACAGTTCGGAAAACCAAATCTGTCGGAAAAGACATTTGAACCTGCATCCGAGAGCATCCTTTATGAATGTTACGCTCTAAATGCGGTTCTCTGGCATACCGAGCTATAGGTAGGTCACTTCAGCACCAATGTGTTTTGATGTGAATCTTGGAGCATTTTTCTAACGCAAGCTCCATTATAATCTCGTGAGTGTACCAATCGACAATCCCTAGAGCTAGGTTAAATTGAAGGAAACCCTTTCCTTAGCTGCTCCTTCGATTAAGGCACAACTTGCCAGAGTGCCACGATACCAGTGTAGCCCCTGAGTAACAGCTGCTGTGAAACTGTGACGACCACCTCCAGCGAAGGTGTTATATACGCGAAACGCCTACTCTACAACAGTCAGAACAAACCTGCAGCGGATAAAGAGAGGCGACACTAAGACCAACCGCGGGCAGGCATCCAGTAGAGGAATAGCAATGCTTTAGAACTAGGAAAAACATCAATATCCAGGTTTCACTCAAGCCCGAATATCTGGCTCAAGTGGATGACACGCTTCGTCGAGATTTTTCCAAAAAGTCCGATCTCTGGACCATCAATTGCAGTGTATATGATGCAGCGAGAACTTTGATGCAAACCGTAAAACAAAACCAACGGCTGAACATAAGAGCAAAACAAGAATTCATATACTCAGTAAAAAATTAGGCTTGCTTTTCCCAAATCACCCGTATTGAAGTCGGGCACGTAGGGTTTTATTTTGGCGTGCCAAGACGGTGTCATTTCCACTTTCGCACACCGTCGCCACATTCTAAGCCAAGACATTCCCTCACGCGGGAACGACGTATATCCAAAGGCACAATGCGGCACTGAGAGTGTTTTATTACCATCTCTGTTACTCGCATGGCAATAGCCCTGATACTAGAATGAGAAGTATTATTCTAGAACTACATATTGTCGAAAATTGTCTCTGTCGCGCACTTATCGAATTTTCGGCACTAGCCGAAAACAACGTTACAGACAACAAAAATGAAAAAAGGTATAAACATTGTATAAGGAAATCGCGGTTTTTGCTAGACCGTCGTTTTAAGTGCGACACACTGTAACCAGCTACCTCACGGTCGTGAGACGTGACTACAACTAAAACGATACCGCGATTTCGCCGGGAGCGGAGTCATTTCCTGAAATGGCACCCTCTTCTGGGTAAATCCCGCGGTTGCCTTTATGAAAAAATCTCAATATACATATACATATTCCACAACGGAAGAAATTATTGAGCTCACTTGACATTTATTTGCTCACTAACGAACAGAAACCTAATTACAGAATTAAAACCGATCCTAATTGCAATAACGTAACGAAATTTGTATCCTGTTTTGAATAAAAGTTCCGAAACAAGTACAATTATATTTTCAAGTTTAACGCAACGGATCTATTTCACTTTGATTTCTAGTTTTTATACTTATAACTATGACTTTAATTTTACTGCTTAATTAAAACTGATTTTCATATTTACCTGATCGCCGAGAATTCGCTTTAAACTTTCTAATTGGACCATGTGTAAAAGAACAGATTTACTGCCTCCATAGATTCCTAAAACACAAATTTTTAGCCTTTTTTTAATCAGTTGACAAAATTCGGTGGGGTTATACAATTTGTCAGACATGCGTCAAATCTTTTAATCACACGGAAACCTAGCCTGGTATGAGTTTTGGGAAGAGTTAATCTTTTGACGGGTTTGAAGCCTAGCTGCAATAGTTTATTTCAATCAATTAAACAAGAGACTTTTGTTGATTTGTTTCTCTACGAACGAATTGGTAAATTTTTATGAGCTAATTTTTATCTCGACTCCAACTCTGAGAGTTCGGTTTTGGAATATACCCAGGGCTCAATCGGGAGGAATTTCGAAAAATAGTCAAATACAAGAATTCAGGGGAATTAACTAGTGATGGTATGCTTCCGCCAATTAATCGTTTAGCAAATGCCAAACGATCAAAAACAATTAAATCAGAAAAAAGTAAAGGCCATATCAAACTTACCCAATTCCTACTTAACCGACATTTTTTTCTGAAACTACTTACATCCATACAAAATGAGACTTTTACCGAAGAAATGTCTACAAGCAATTGTTCCATTATGTATTAGAAATAACCTGGATTAGACACTCAACCATAAGGCATTTTTAAATATTGGAATAAGCAATATAGATCGAGCGTATGCTTTGAATAAAGTATCGCCGTGCGAGAAAAGCTTATACTGGACCATGCTATGGTTGCGAGAATCCCTAGTCATTTCGGTATGGGTTCTTTGCAACAGAGATCTTAGGTCACGCGTATAAATTGGCTTGCTGCACAGCAAGCTGCCGGTAGGTGTGGCCTAAGACCTTCGTTGTTAGGGCATCGGATTTTTAGCTTTTTCAGGATAAGACTGATGCCCGCTAATAACACTTTCCGTTTTTTTAACCAACATCTTAAAATGCTTTACTTAAATGATTTTCTTGACTTTTCGTCATAATAGGCACAACAGTTATTTAAAATTTTTCTGGGCTTTAACGATGCCACTAGCGGTGAAAATATGTACTATAGAATGGTACAGAGTCTGGCTACAGTGCGAACGCCACCGACTCGCTCGTAATTCTATTCGATTCGGACCGTCACTAAGTGACGCGTCGTTTCTTTTACAAATAATAAACAGTTTTTATTTAATTGTTACGGTGTGTTTTGTTTTTTCACTATGCTAAACATAAAATTGCTAAGTCTTAAAAGCCCCGCCTTGGAGATTCCGCCGGTCCGCCACAGAAAATGGTTATAAGTGATCGCAGGTAACCTTGCCATCGACTTAACCTCCTCTTTTATTTCAAATACTAATTCCTGACAATTCAAGATGGTTTCCCTCTACTTCGGTCCTTTTTATAGGATCTGGATTCTAAATTATACTAAATATACTTTCCTCCTATTCTTTTGTAAGGATCGAGGCTCTTTTTTTTCTCAGTTTGTATAAGGTTCTACAAGGTTGGAGATATGATTTTTCCTATAGTTCTTGTACGAGGATCGGGGTTCTGATTCTCTCCTACAGATCTTTCACAATGATAGAGGTTTTAAATCCTTTAAATCTACTTTCCTCTGGTTCTTTTACAAGGATTGAGGCTCTAAAGCTGCTAGTTGCTGCTAGTTTAGAGGACAAAAAAGTCAGAAAGCAAAAAAGAAAGCGCGCCCACTCAGTCAAATGGCGACGCGCTTATCTGACCTCTCTAAAATCTACGTAAACTAGTATTCTACCGACACCGAACTCAACAATCTCAGAGAGTCCTGATCGTGTTCAGGAATATGATCCTACTTGCCCGGGGTATAACGATAATCCCCTCGAAACTCATAATTCTTATGACATTTTTCCGATCGTCGACTCTTGCACACCGACCTACGAAGCTTCACTAAACTGCTCCTCAGCCCCGGCCCAACTTAACGACGGGTCCTTAACAAATTTAAAGAACCAGGAAGATGTATCGATTTGCTTTTCTCTCCATCAGATCACGCAGGTGCCTGGAATTCTTTAACTACCCGAACTTGGCGGCCTTTACTTCAAACAGGACCTTTGTTTGACTGAAAGGGCTCTTCAAGCCACCAAGGTCTCGACCCCGCCGGAAAGAGCACATTCGCCAATCCCTATTACCTTGTTCAAGGAGGTGATTAGGACCACCGAGGAGACTTCCCTTTCGAGAGAACCCAGCAAACAGATCTCGGGTACTCTGACCCAACCCCTCGTGGAACAAAGTTACTTAGATCTTCAGGCCTCTCCAATTCGACTATCTTTCCCTAGATTGTGCTTCATTTATGCGGACCGACCTGAAACGATCAAGAGGGCCTCCCCCGAGAAGATTCTTCGACCACCCACTACAGGGCCGGGAAGAACCTTTATTGAAGGTAAGCCTATCTTCGACAAACAAAAAGAGAATCGTACTCCGACCGCGACGGGGTGCCAGCACAAGGGGCAGCATATTAAACTCAGGAGCTTTCTACAGGCCCAGTTTCTCATAAGCAACCCCAGTTATCCCCGTATGGGTCCCCCCGAAAACAGCGGGCCCTGAGGGTTGTTTTCGGCCATAAAGAGAGACGACCCCCCGCATCACCATAACTTTGAGCATCAGATCGTCGACGCCCAAGCTCTCCGCAGAAGCTGAAGAGGCTCAAATCAATCGTCGTGCGACCCTCGAAGCCATCCCCAATCCTACATTTTGCGTGGTACCCATTCTCTCGCAAAAACAAGCTAAAAAAGCTCGTAGGAGCCTTTTCTTAAAACATAAATTGACTCTGTGAACCCTTCTGCGGGGTCAAGACATACCCGTTTCAAAACGCATGAATTCGGGATAGGATAACAGTAAAAAACCTACTACAGACGCGTCAGAGATGCTCAATGCTCCTGCTATTTTACGCATATATTTTTCTCCGCGTGCTTACCGTCAAATACTGCTGTGACTTTTCATCTAAAGGTACCTGTTGAAAGGCGTCTTTTAAATGAATGTTTGTGTATTTTTCAGTCTTGCATTTTAGTTAATGATTGATACGAATGAGTTAACGGATAATAATTGATTAATGTTTTCGGAATGACTAATTTTATTATCAACTTCAATTCTTACATCACCGTTTAATTTTAAAATTGGTGCGATGGGCGTAGCCCATTTATTGGTTTCGACTTGCTTAATAAGCATTTTACTTTCTAATCTTCACATTTATTTTCCAATTACTGGTACTTCAATTTGGCACCGCCTTTTAATTTCATTTTCATTTTGCCTTTATTGAAATGTTTAATGTGAATGAATTAAGTAGGTATATAATCCATACGAAAGCTTGATTTTACTTTTTTTTTAATCTATGAATTGCACTAAAAAAAAAAGCTTTGGTGCTCTTTACAATTAATCGTCATTTTCCGTGCACTGTATTTTTAATTCACAATGCGTAATAGCGGGCTAAAAAAAGCAATTGTTTAAATTTTTACGGGCGACTGTAAGTACGTATAGCCTAGGCAAAATTAAAATATGCCTATTTTTTGTTTTGTTGTAGAGTCTTTTTTCAGCTCTCGACAAACAATAATTGTTCCTCTTATGGAGTTTAATACGTAAAAATGCTTCTTTTTCAAGTTAATTTTTCACAATAAGTTATGAACAAATTTATTCAATCTTAGAGTTATTTGTTCTCCGAGATTACAAGATGGATTTTGTCAACTTTTCATATTTTAGAAATATTATGTCAAAGATTTCGAATGAAAAATGGGTAAAAACTAATAATTTTACTTCAAGTTCGCCCGTAGGTTAACAGGTGAAGCCTTTATGGCGAGTGCAAATAACCGCACCAAGCCGAATCTTGTTGGTTACACGAAATACAAATTGACCCTAAAGATAGTGGACTTTAGAGTTGACTCACAGTTTTATCACTTTAGCATTACTTTTACAAGAATCTTAAGGGGTTCGTCTGGTGTAGAGGGCTGAAAATGAGAGTGATTTTGTCGAATGATTTTTAAGACGAAGCAACAATGGATCTTTTAGACACTTTCAGGATTTATTTGTCCACTTATATTCCTCACAATTTTTTTTTTAATTTCGCAGAGCCACAAATATTGGCGGTATAAGGGCGGATATCCAACCAGCTCCGCTTTGAGAAGCAAAATGGCGGTCGTGGATAACTGTCGAAAAAATGGTCTGGACCAAAGAAACCGAAAAGATTTAAAAAGAATCATTTTAAAAAATATTCTTCAGTTCGGTGTGGTTCACCGAGGAATGACACATATTGACTGGTTGAATGCGCAAGAAGAAGTCAATTCGTTTGATAGGTTTTGAGTTATCGCCTTCGCCCATATGAATAACGTGGTTTTAAGAAAAACGCTGACGCCAGGGCGCCGTACTTCCATGCAAAAACAAGCTATAGATGGAGCTATGATTCAGCAGAGGCCCGATTAGTATGACAGTACAAAAGAATCTTATCTTACCTCCTAACGAGCTGGCATAATCAAGGCTACGCATGGAAAATGAATTTTTCGGTTGCTCGGTGCCATGAGTAGGACGGCCGGCGGGGCTGGCGCCACCGTGCTCAATTAGCGCGAGCGCTGCATGGCTCTATAGCATAAAAGAAGCTCAGGAACACCACAAAGACTCTAGGCGGCTATTCTGGAGACCCAACAATAGCATTAGAGTGATTTAAAAAAATCGATTTGTTTGGCACTCTACACCAGACGACTCCATTAAAAACATTCTCGAGAGCTGAAAAATGACTTTACAGCAAAACAAAGAATAGACATATTTTTATTTTAGCTAGGCTATACGTATTTTTAGTCGCCTATGATAATTTGAACAGTTGCTTATTTTGAACCACTCTAACGTGTAACCTGGTAAATTTACCAGTGACACGCAGAAATTCACCATCTAGTATAATTTCGCCTAATGGAACAGTGTAAAATGACAATCCAATGAAAAATTACAACGTCATTTTACAGACGGGTAGTATTATTACGTCTTCGCACCCTGAAAAATTACGAGCGGGATGTAAATCGACAATTCGAATGAAAAAATAAGTTATTTTCACTGATAACACAAGATCTTAGAAAAGTAATCTGCTCTTAATTTATCCGACGAGAGACCTGCTGGGACCTCAAAATTGAGTGAAAAAAATGTAAGAGACAAAAAAAAATATTTCGAATGCCTTCTGCTCAATACTTTGAAATACTTTCTGATAGGATTAAAAACTATGATTTGATGTCCGCTGAATACATTTATAATTATAAATTTAATTTATAATTATGAATTATATTGTGACAGGAATATAATTTTAATACCTAATTTCCCGCAGACGTCAAGTTGAGAATCAAAATGTCTTAGAAGTTTCTATATGATAATTGGTTTCAAATTTGAATTTGTCGGTCGGAAAGATTCCCTACATATCGACGCATCATGAATTAGCAGTCATGTGGTGAGAATGCGCCTTGAAGACCGGTAAATCACGAGGAAAGCGCAGGACACTCACTTTTTCGTCAACATTGTCAGCGTGCACTTGTTTTACAAAGTATTATGGTTTTTCGAGGAGTCGGTTCCCGAGCGAGTTGGTACTTTTCCGAATTTGAATTGGCGGATATAAGCGAGTATCGACAAATGTAAGTAATCCTATCTGGAAAAAAATATATAGTATGTTTTGGTAAATCTCTCTTAATTTCTTGGGTCCGCCCATCGAATCTCTCCCGATTTTGCCTCATGCTTATAAAATGTAAAATGTATCAATTATCGTCTATTTTGAATGTTTTGCCAGTTTCGTAAAACTGGCTGGCGCTCGACAAAACTTTAAAATTATTCAACTGAGCCTTGGCGGCTCCGACCCAAGCTGCGCCAAGTGAAAAGATGAAATTAAAGGTTAAATCATATAAGTGCGAAATTCCTTTTACTATCTTGTCTAAATTTCGTCTTGTCTCATTTGGCGCCCAACGTGGGGCACTTGGGCTAAATTTTCCAATAAAGTCAGTGAATAAAACCGTTATAACCTAAAATTTAGCACGTGTCAAAGGCATGGTGGAACGACGTAGCGTGTGTGTGAGCTTGAAATTGTAGTGCGTGTGTATGCGTCACGAACGAACCTGTAGTGAGGTGCTTAGTAAACACGGCAATTTCGACTAAGGGTCACGCTTGCTTATATTTCAAGGCCTTTGCGAGCTAAATTCTGCTTTCTTTCAGGTTATATTAAATAAAGTAAAACTGTTTGACTCTGTAGAACTAATTGGAATTGTATTTTGAAATGTAAGGGAATATTGAAATCGGAATTTGTATATGGTCAATTAAAACTTCTTGAAATGAAATCTCGAGTAGAATTTCAAAGCAAAATAAAAGCATGTAAATCGGATTGTTTCATGTGTGAGTGTGGTATAGCCTAGTGATTATGCTATAGTTCGACGAATTAGTTGACTGTTGCTTTGCTTATGATATCTCTTTGGGATCTCTGTCTTACTATTGTAGTTAATTGGCATGAACTAATCAAATACTTTTCTAAAAATATCACCCTGATTATATTTATATGTAAACATTTTAAAACCTGCTTTATTTGAAATTTTAAGGTTTGGCGATATATGTCTTGCCATTGTCGTCGAATAAAATATTATGTATTATGGAAATTGTGACATTTGAATTTTGGGGTTAGGTCAACCTCGTCTGACAATCGCTCGGGAACCTAAAATTTTGAATTTTGAATTATATGAGGATGGCATCTCATATCTAGGCTTGCCAAAATAATTAAATACAATTTGGAGATTGATAGGTTTATGTCAGGCAATAAAATCTTGCTCTGTTGTTTGACAGAAAATTTATTTTGTGAATTTTACGAGGATGGCGTCTCGTATTTAAGCTTGTTGAATTGTGTAGGTCTTGCCCTGACAATATCTCCCGATTTTGAATTTTGGATTAGTATTGGATGTTTTGTGAATTTCACGAGGATGGCATCTCGTGTTTAGAAGTGCCAGTTTCGTCGAGTTTAATGGGTCTTGCCCTAACTTTCAGCGAAATTTAAGATTCTACATATTGAATTTCGGGTGTTTTCAGATTGTCAAGACCTTACTCTGACAGTCTGATAGAATTAATTTTTTTTATTAGAATGTGAAACAACTTGTAATTGATTTATGAAGGTAATAAACCTTATTGATAACTTCAAGTTGAGCAATTGTGTCTTGCTACAGTTGTTGTCAAATTATTGAGGAAATAAATACGGCAGATTTTACGGAATTAAATAAAATTCAACTGAATAAGTCAGATTAATTAAGTTTCCACCTGACGGTATAACGAAATCATACTTTAGTTTCGGATATTCGAATTTTGTGTTTGAAATTTTTATTTGCACCATGCTTCACAATCAAGGTCTCACCATGACTGTTTGACTGGTAGTAGGACTTAAATTCAAATAATTGAGTAAATTTGAAAATCCGAATAAAGCGATAAATAGATTTGAATGTCAGGGAGTATCCCGGAATAAAGATCGCGGCTCTCATTTTATGCTGGGGGTTTTCGGCCGTGTTTTAATAGATTTATCTAATTTGAGATTGCTTTGGCTCAACGTTGCTTGCTTTCGGTTGTTTTCAATCAAACTCATAATGTTTCTAACACCTCCTGGTAGAATGGCGGATGAACCTCGACAGTTAAGAAATCAGATTCGCGAAAATTTGTCGGAGAACACTGCTTCCGGCAATAACGCAGAAAATTCACTGAATCAAACTTTCAGTGGAGAAATTCCAGGTAAAAATCCAGAAAATAACGGGTTGGTCCAGCAGGCTCAAGCCCTGAATGATTCTGGGGTTGCAAGTCAACAAATGAGAAATCCTCCTTCAATTTTAGGGAGGGGGAGGGGAAGGGGCTCCAGAACCCCCACTCCTACACAGCAAGTAGGGTTTCCTCAAGCGAGTAGAGACCTTAGATTCGATATGTTGGAACGCAAGTTGAATACCGTTAGCTCACAATTCAGCGATGCAATCGCAGCGATGAAACGGTCAATTGACGGCCTGACAATTGAATCAAAATCAAAGAAATTTTCCAGATTATCCTTCGAATTATAGACAAAATCAACACCATCAAAGTCACAGTTTAGCACCTGTGAATGATTCGTCGAGCTTGGGGGTTATCTCGAAATGTAAGATTGGTCCCAGTATATCAAGTACATCGGTATTTGGACCAAAACCAAATTCGTTGCGCGAGAGAGACGAAAGAGGTTCAGTGGAGAGGGACTTACGTCACGTACGGTTCAAAGCAGAAGGAAGTACGAACCGAGTGAGACACTCATATACCAACACTCAAGCTTCCTGCGCAGAATTCGACAACGATAATTCAAAACATGCTTACTCGAGTGATTTCAGACCAGGGATTGATAAAACAATTCCACGAGTTATTCGAGTCTTGATGAGTGAATTGTCACATGATGGTTGTTTAGTCGACAAAGAAACTTTCATGACCGAAAGTCTGTACCAGGAATTCTTACAGAATTGCCAGGCTGGGCGAAATAGGGATCGCAGTTTGGGTTGTACTTCTGACTCTCTCAGACGTCCGCCGTCGGGTCAAAGCCTGACCACCCCGTCAGGACGAAGGACGGGTTCGCTGTTTTCTTAGCGGGAGGACGACTCAAGTGATAGCAACGATTCTTCTCGATATCGCTCCTCGAGTAATTCACGACTATGGCGAAATATACCATCGACGGATAGATCTGGTAGGAGTTCCGCTAGCTACGATAGCAACGATATTGCTATGAAAATAGGTCGCATTGTCAGTTCGTGGAAATTAACTTTCCCTAAAACTGAGAAGAACCCAAAACAGTTCTTACTGATTCTTGAAGATTACCTCAGTATGAGCGGAATACATAAAGATTTGTTTGATCCCTTTTTGTCGAAAATTTTCGAAGGACCATACAGGGCATGGTATCTGATAAATAAAAACTCATGGTACTCGTGGAGGGACTTTTCTCGCGCTTTCCGATACGAGTGGGGGGTGAAGGAAGATGACGCCGACCTCTTGCTCGAGGTTCATGATTTAAAATTAGAGAAGAATGAAACCCTCGCGGAGTTTGCGTGTCGCGCTCGACTCATTTTTGTGCGAATGCAATACCCACCTGAGTTCAAGGAACAATTAAAACAAATTCTGACCAAGCTTAACCCACGACTGACTTTCGAAATCTTGAATTTATCACTGCGAAATTATACCGATTTCCTGCATTACGTGAATGAACGTAGTTATCTCTATCAGAGAACGATGGAAGCACAAAGATTTCGCCCTAGGTCAGTTCGGGCTGAGTTGAATTGTGTCCAGGGCCAATTCGACTCAGCTGATGAAGTCGATGACGAGCTTGAAGTGAAATCAGGCGAAGAGTGTTCTGGCGATGGAGAAGCCACTAACTTGAATGCTTTTCGGCCCCAGGAGTCTCTGAGCCCCAAATAGAATTCAAAATCTTTAGTTCGTCAAAGATTAGACAAGAATCTGGAACGTTTGGAATCTAATTCAACCAAAGATTCAGTTGATATCAAAAATATTGTTTCAAAAACAAACTCCGGTGAACAAACGAAACCGGAAGCCCGAAAGTTTGCATATGACATGTCGAAAATGTACTGTCTTAACTGTGGTGAAACAGGACATACTGCACGTTTTTGCACGGCAGAATCAAGGTTCGTTTGTCTTTGTCGTGAGGTAGGACATGCGAATGTAGACTGCCCTAAGAAAAAGGGAAGCTCCAAAAGCCCTCAGTAACTCCACCTCAGGGTTCTGAACAAAAGAGCATAATGGAGGATCGTCAAAGGCCTTTAACGTCAGGGGATATGGTGAAGAGTGAAAAGACTGTTAATGTTGATAAGTCCAAAAATTTGGATGGTTTGGAATTGGTGGTTGAAAATAAATTAATAACTAAGTCCTTTGATAAAGTAGAATTGCAGATATTTGACGAAAACCCTAGTGACTCTGAATACGATACAGACGATGAAGTAGAGTCCCTACT
>CAKNXH010059184.1:99244-119273 GCA_932178445.1 Andricus quercusramuli
AACCCTTATGTACAAATTTTTATATTTATAGGCTAATTTTTGAAAATTATGTCCGCCTTTTTCAAATTTTAAAAATCTGACTCCAGATTCGTAATCAGCGACCCTTAGAACCCTTGTATACACTATTAGGTCTGAGATAGGTGCAGCAGAAAAATGTGCCCCTGAAAGGGTTAAAGACAACATGGCGCGGTGAAAATTATTCACGTACCGAATCATCGATTTGAATTACCTGTTAGTTGAAGATTTTCGTCAATATCTTTAAGGATGTTCATCAACTTTTCACCTTTGGCCTTTGGCTTAAATATGGTACTGGAATCATTATTATCCGAAGGCTGACTTAGTTTCACAACTTTCAGTATTTCTACTGCTTCAGTTAAAATTGTGTTTACTGCTGGTTCGAGTGGACTTTTTTTATGAGGACTGTGCAATACTATGCTTTCTTTTGGATTTGTGGAATATCCAGCTACACATGCTGTTGATGGAACCGATGCTACTCTGGATTGGAAAGTCACTTCTAAAGACTAAAATATATGTAAAGCAATAACTGTATTAAGATTAAAGACAACTTATTATATGCTAATTTCATTTTTACTAAAATAACTGGTTATTAATTGTTATTCATGTATCGTACCTCAATAGTTTGCTCTACTTTATCAATTTTCACATTAGAGTTGAGCAATGTAGCGGACAATGCAAGTACCCTAGGTAAATTTGTTTTAGAATATTCTTTAAATCTTTGCATGATCTGACGCATAGGATGATCATTGACTGCCCTGTGACACTCATCGAATATGATTAAATTGACTCGGTCCAGTGACATTATTCCATGATTCAGAATATCGACGAATATCTGCGCTGTCATAACTAAAATCTAAAAACATACTTGTAAATAAGCTTAATGATTCAAAGCACATTGAGTAATAGAAAACGGGAAGTCTTCTCATTCTAATTGTACCGAATTGGTGAAATTTGAAAGACCTTCCCAGTGTCACAATTTGAAACTGAAGTACATGTTTTCTAAACACAATTGATGGACCACTTATTTTGTATTTTTTTTTACATGCTACACTTCGGCAGTTTGAAACAAGATCACCGTTTCTAGCTACTGCGCTTGCGCGCATCGAGCAAGATCACTTCTTCCTCCCACTCTATGTGCGCTATTTAATCTAAAATTACTTTCCCGGAGTCCCGGAGTACCTGATAGCAACATAACCTCAATACTGGCTTTAAGAGTTGACATTTGACAGACTGATTGTGAATAGTGATTGGACCAACCCAACACCATATGATACCATAAATTACTGGTGAATTGCCATAAACTACCAATAAATTACCGAAGTTTTAAGAAACTATCGGAAATTTCTAAATTTACCTGAAACTTCTGGGAAATTTCGGTGATTTATCAATTTACCGGAAATTTCTTTAATTTATTGTAATTTATGGTATTTAATAATTTCGGAGATTTTCGGTCATTTATGATAATTTTCAAATAAATTTCCAAAGTTGCCGAAAAATTCTACCGTTCGATTCGAATCTGGCTCGTACAGCAAACGTCACACTCGTGTGGAATTGCCTTTTTTTCGCACTTGTAGCATTATTCACATTATTGGCCCAGGCTCTAAGTGAGCCAACTCTAACACTCTGAACTATTGAATATATCAATTTATATGTATTGTTACTACCGGGGTTTCCTCGATTTCTTCTAACCATTTTTCCTTAGACCAATAATCAACTTGCATGTCCCCGCTAAAACCCTTAGATCTTAGACCAGTGTGTCTAGCCAGGTATTCAGTCTGCTGGCTCACAAGTGGTATTGTATTAACGGCAAAGATCGTCCGTTTTCCTTCTCTGCTATATGGTCTGAAAAAAATTGCAGAATAATAATTATAATAATTTCATAGAATAAATAAAAATCAGTTCGTGTGACTGGCAGCAAAGGCCCATCAAGAAGGGTTTCGTAGGCAAACGCACTATTACTCTCTTTGCTTCCTCATAGAGAAAGCTTTTTAGTAGTGATAATTTTAATTAAATCGCGAAGCACAACCGTGAATCTGTTGTCGCATCGAACATCGAGCAGGATGATAGTGTAAAACCCTTCTCCTTCCAATGTCCCTGATTCCTACCTCACTGAGATTTTTTTTCCCCAGAATCTCACGTCAAAATGCAATGTGATATCGAGTTGAAAATTTGGGAAACTGAATAAAAGGCACTAACTACGGCAATATCACGCTGGAAACACCAGTTCCCGTTAGATCACTGAAGTTAAGCAGTGTTGGGCGCATTTAGTACTTGGATGGGTGACCGTCTGATACTACTGCGTTGCTGTTGGCGATCGTGGGTGTGGTGAGCCCACACTTGTAGTTATTTACTACAAGAAACTATCCACCTAGAAACACTACCCGAATCGGGTAGTGTCACGCCTACCCCTGGAGGTTCGCCGAAAGGGAAACGGCTTAATGGTATAAAAAAAACTAAGAAACTTTTGTATGGTACGAAATTTTTAGAATTGAAAAAAAAAAATTTAGGACCTTACAAGCGTTCCTTAGTGCCTTTTATTTAATTTTCCGAATTTTCCACTTGACATCTTATTTCGTATATGCGTGAGTTGTTGAGAAAAAATTATCGTCAAGGTAAAAATCGAGTAAGTGTTACACGGCCATAATATGGGCGTCCCATTTCTGTATCAGCAATCTCTCTGGCAGTTTTTCTATATTACCTATGAGACTTATAATACGGTGAACCGTTTAGAGGTTTTTCTAGGGTCGCGTTTAGCTTCTGTTATTTCAATCTGCGCAAAAATAAAGTGTGGACGTATACTTTATTGGGCATTGATAGTGAGGCTGGCACCTACGAAACCCTGGAACTGCCTTACGATTTAAGTGCTGGACTAACTTTTGTATAGAAGCACTCAATGCTTTGACAACCATGACAGCTATATACGTCTTCCCTGTTCCTGTCGGCAAGTAGATGATTGTATTTTCTTTAACTGCCCGCTCATAGAGATCCACCTGATATGCGCGGGCGATAAAATCTTCTGCAAGTGCCATTGTACTGGAAAATAAAGATTAATATATTCGTCAATATTGGTGAGATTAGAATATGCATGCTTATATCAAAATTTTATTTAACACTGGAACCGTCGACAGCACATATGTTTTAATACTATTTCGATGTTTAAACGCTTCTAAAAACTATACAGTTGATAAGCTGATTTGACCGCAATGATAGTTTATGATCTTTACAAGTCAAAGTGGACAGTGACAGTCGGGTACATGCTCTTAAAAAATGTTCGTCCCGGATATCGTAATTGCCAGGGAATTATTCATTACCAGTTTAAAAAATTCCTGAACCGTATTATAAATTTTCAAGCTCTGAAAGTTTTTGGTAAATACCCAGATAGCAAACGTGCGGGCTGAAGTGCTGGAGACTAAGTACGAGCGTAATACAGGCAACATGCGAAATTAATTCCACACCCAACGTGCGAGTGACGGTGTGCATGCGATGATACATTGCTCTAACCGGCATAAAATGACTTTAGAGTTACATAAAGTGCAATCATAATATGTCACACTATTCGCTCGTTGTTCGAATCAATTTTCGAATTCATTACTCCACCTTATGACGACTGGCTAATTATTTTTGACTAGATTTACACTTGCAAAGTACATTTCTCGCATCACGTTGGTAGTTCGGCGTATACTTTAAACAATTAACATACAAACAATAGAGTAGCCTCGGAATGGATTGAAATTTTTACTGACGAAAGGCATACTTCTGGCAAAGGTAATGGTCACACTTCAGGCAATGAATGGAGACTGGATGTTTGAAATGCTAGAGAGGTGAATCTGATGTCAGCTAAATTATATTCACGGTTATAAATAATATTTATAGCCATGAATAATATTTAGAAAACATCCATGATTCTTTCTTTCGTAGCCTGGGCGTCCTAAAGCCATCAATCGCATGTAAACAAGTGGAATTCATTCATAAGGAATTTCCACTATTAGGTAACAGATGGCGCCAGGCTGCTTCCGTGGCCGTACCCAATAGGACGAACCTATGATCTCTGACCTCGCGTTAGATCCATTGTAAAAATATATATAGTGCCTAGTCTTCAGTAATTTTACCGGTATAAATGTAAGTATTCTTCTTTTTAGCATTTAAGTGTATATATTGTTAATATATAATATTTATATACAAAACTTATAGCCACGAATAATATTTGCCAAACATCCATGATTCTTTCTTTCGTAGCCTGGGCGTCCTAACCCCACCTGTCGTAAAATGGAAATGGGGCACGGAGCAGGATGAAAGCAATAGGAATAAGTCGCAGCTACTGATCGAGTCGTCGATCAACGGAATTAGCAATCCGGACGAAAAATTTTTAACTCCGTGCGAGAGAGGCAGGGCCGTAACGGGAGTGACGTCGTATTCGCGTCCTATCCGGCCTGCTTAAAACGAAATTAGGTCGGTCTAGAGAATTTTACTTTTTCTCGAATCTCAAAACGAGACAGTAATTTTCTCGCGAGGCTGCAATTCTCCTTTATGAGGAATAGAAACATTTTCTATTTTTCATAAAACTGAATTCAAAGATGTGACAGGTGCTTGCGTGTTGTGTGGCTCTTGCGAGTGACCTAATGAAAGACTAGAGTGGGTTAATAAACCCACGGAAGTCGAAGGTTTTCGCTCGCTCTATTAAGAGAAGAAAAAAATTCGGAAATCACTTCTGGACTTAGTTTTCCTTTCTCTATCCGACGAGCGGTAGTTTTAGTGAACACGAATTGGTGAGATATATCGTTCTTTTTTTGCTATGATATTTTTCATTTCCTCTACCTGTCGACACATTCTACCCATTGTAGAATGTGCCCTATCATTTGATTCTCGCTATTATTTGTAATGTTCCCTATCTCTCTATTTTAAATAAATCTCCGTGTTATTATAAAAAAATTGGAAAACCAAATTCATTTCAAAGTTGGCAAAATTTCAAAATCCTAATTTCTCTCATAATTTTTCGGGGCAACAACTCTCCGTGCGAGAGTAGAGGTACAAACCCACATAAAAATAAATATAGGAAAGTCGAGTCTCTCGACCTTCCTTCAGTTTTGGGGAAGCCTACCCCCAGTATACCGATACCAGGCAGTTTTTGTTTGCGTGACATATGCGATGAATTACTTACAAGATGAGGAAAAATAATATGAAAATAATGAAAATCGCGAAAATGAACTTTTAACAAATTATTTGTTCATTACCAAATTTTTTTGTTTATTGCTCGCTATTGGATAATCTTCTAATAACGTTGCACTATCAAATTGAGTTTATTGCGAAACTTTTTACTCTATTTGTAAGAAGCCAGAGGACTAAACTAACAAATTGTCTTTTTTTACCATATATTTGTTCATTTGTAAAAAACTGGAGATCTTTTTCGAAAATCGGCCTCGACAATTCTCTCCGGAATTTTCGCAGTTTTTTTTCTAGAAACAAGATATCTAAATCTGGCCACAGATTCAGCAGGAATCGTATTATAAAACAAAAAATGTACTAACTAGAAGTATTCAGCCCTTACGGGAGGAGGACCAGGGGGTAATGGCAAAGCACACTGGAATATCGAGAGCGCGAGTTCTCATGCTCCCAAGCTAAGATGTGATCGTCGTGTCCAGAGCTGAATGGTACCAGGATTAACAAATCCTTTTACATCCCTGCCTGCCCCCCCCCCCCTCAGCAGAAGTGGACAGGTAGGGGTCTCGAAGGAGGTGCCTTTACGGGGACTTTGGGACACCAGGTCGAATCCCATGATATGTAGACCCGCCCCCGGCAAGCGGGGCTCTGTGTGGGGTGTTTCTTATTTATCTAGCTTCTCGTGAGACAGAAATGTTTCCCCACAATCCAAAAAAACAAAACACAAGCGATGAGGGATCCGCTTCAGGTCCCTCTCCCAAACCACCGCCAAAAGTGGGAGGCTCCGTAGGGGGCAACCCACCAGAGGCGGTCCGAATTAGTGAAGATGGTGGAGACCTTCCGGGTAACCCAAGTGGTATCCGCAGGGGTCCCAGAAGCGTCCGGAGATGCTCCGAAGTAGCCTCTTAATGGCTGAGACGGGAATCTCTATTACGCACAACGGCGGTGCTAGCCAGTCGCATGTCTGTGGTGCAGACAGATATAGCCCTAATCCAAGAACCCTGGCTATACAGGGAAAGGATTTGTGGCTTGTCAGAATGTGGCTCCATATATAAGGGTCCACGCGAAAAAACGCCAAGGGCATGCATAACCGTTAAGGGTATGGATGCGATCTTGGTGCTTAAATTCGGCTCCAGAGATCTCACCGTTATTAAGGTGAGACTCAGAAGCAGTAGCAGAGAAAGGCTAGAGGTATTTATTGCCTCGACTTACTTTCCTGGCGATTCCGATGGACCCTCGCCTCCCAGAGAGGTGGAGGCTCTAATTCGGTATTGTCAAGAGAACAAGATTCCTCTGCTGTTGGGTTGTGACGCGAACTCTCACCATACGGTGTGGGGAAGCACATACATAAATGACAGAGGGAGAGATTTAATTGAATTGAATTGGGGTGATACTCCCACATTCCAGACTAAAAACAGGAGTGAGGTTCTCTATTTGACTCTATGTTCAGGTGCACTGAGGAGCAGGTTAGTGGATTGGAGAGTCTCCGATGAGGAGTCTCTTTCGGACCACAAACACATCGTGTTCCGATTAACTCTAGGAAAACCGGTGGTTTCTAATATCAGAAACCCCAGAAATACACTTTGGGACTCATATAAAGAGGAGCTCGAAGGGATGCTTGCGGAATTCCTCACAAGCAATGGTACCGTTGATGAGTTGGAGCACGCCGCGGATTTTCTGCGAAGGGCTCTGACGACATCATATGAGAACAATTGCCCTACAAGCACAATCAAGTCTAGGAAGGGAGCAGAATGGTGGAACATCCACCTGGAGAGACTCCGTAGAAAGACAAGAATGTTGTGCAGTAGGGCAAATAGAACTAAGTTCCCTTCGGACTGGGACATCTATAAAACGGCCCAGAGCGAATACAATAAAAATATAAGGAAGTATAAGCAGGAAGATTGAAGAGGCTTCTGTGAGGAATCGAAAAAAAAAAATCCGGAAAAAGCGAAGCTCCACAAGATCCGAGCGAAAAATCCGGAAGCTCGCCTCGGGCTCATAAGGCTCGATAATGGTGAGTTTGCTGAAGATGAAGAAGCAACGCCGAATCACCTCATGGAAGTTCACATCCCGGGTTTTCAGCGAATCCGAACCGACCAAGAGGAGGAAGACCGGGGCCAGGGGGTGGAGAGGGCCGACTGGAGTTTCGCCGCTAAGGTCGCTGATTACAAAAAGGTGGAATGGGCATCAGGGTCCTTTTGCCCTATAAATCACCAGGCGGGATGGAATTTCTCCAGCGCTTTTACAAAAAGGCATGAATTTAGTGTTCCCTCCTCTGACGAAATTATTTAGGGCAAGTATAGCCCTTAAACACGTGCCATCGGCATGGAAGGATGGCAGAGTGGCCTTCATACCCAAACATGGGAGGGAGGGTTACACTGCTGCCAAAGATTTCCGACCAATGAGCCTAACGTCTTTTATCCTGAAGACACTAGAGAAGCCGGTCGAGAGATACATTAGGGATGAGGTGCTTTTGGCCTCCCCGCTGCATAGAGGACAGCATGCTTTCCAGGCAGGCTGCTGGGTAGAAACTGCGCTTCATGCTGTTGTAGCAAAATTGGAGCAGCAGTCGGAACAAAAGGGGTATGCTGTGGGCGCTTTCCTGGATATAGAGGGTGCTTTCAGTAATACACCTCCAGAAGTCATCTGTCGAGAGGCTTTGAGATGTGGCGTGCCGGACCAGCTAGTATGCTGGACAGGAAGCATGCTACGCCAAAGAAGACTCGAAACCAGATGGGGTGAAGGCCTAGTAAGAAGGATAACTCTGCGGGGTTGCCCACAGGGGGTGTCCTGTCGCCCCTCCTGTGGTGCATTGTAGTGGACGGCCTCCTTCGAAGGCTAAATAAAGAAGGGTACTATACCCGAGGATATGCGGACGACTTTGTAATCCTAGTTAGGGGGGCTCATATGGAAACGCTGATGGGTCTTATAAGGTCGGTGCTGCGCATCGTAGAGCTCTGGTGCGATAGCTCCGGGGTATCAGTAAATCCGGAAAAGACCAACCTGGGCATTTTCACGAGGAATTACAAAGTTCCAAAAGTTGACGCCCCTGTATTCTGTGGTGGCAAGCTGACGTTTTCAGATTCAATTAGATATCTGGGAGTAATCCTAGATAGCAAGCTGAGCTGGGCAAAGCACCTCGAGACCCAATGCAGGAAATTTGTCATGACTTTTTTGATGTGCAGGAGAACCTTTGGGTTGACGTGAGGGCTAGGGCCTGAAATGCTTGCATGACTCTACTCTGCTATCTTAAAACAACAGGCTCCTACATGCGACCGTGGTCTGGTGGCCACGGGCGGAATTTAAAACAATGCAGAACAGGCTGGGAAGATTACAAACGCTAGCATTTAGGGCTTTGACTGGAGCAATGAGGACTGCGCCCACAACGGCGATAGGATTCATGCTCTGTTAGGAACCCCTACATGTTGCGATAACCGCTAGAGCGGCTCAAGCGATGGGCCGCCTGGCAAGAGCAAATAGATTGACTCCGGGGACTGAACACACTAAACTCCCGAGTGACATCAGCGCACTGCCGGTTCTACAGATGAGAAAAGATAAAATATCAAAACGCTTCAACTTCACCAAAGCTTTCCGCGTCTGTATCCCAGGTAGGAATCTGTGGAAATAAAATGGTAACCCGCTTCTCCACACGGAAATCAGGTATACGGATGGCTCCAGGGGAGCGGGACGGTCAGGAGCAGGAATTTATGACAGCAAGAGAGGGAAAGGGATAGCGATCACACTTGGGCGACACGCTACTGTCTTTCAAGCGGAGGTCCTGGCCGTCCTTCGCTGTGCTAAAACACTAATCGAGGAAAACGCTGCTGGCAGACAGATCACGATCTGTTCGGACAGCCAAGCGGCACTAACTGCAATAGAGAAACCAGACATAAAATCAGAACTGGTTTGGGAATGCAAAAAGGCATTAAAGCAACTTGCAGAAAGAAACAAAGTGGCTCTCATATGGGTCCCTGGTCACACAGGGAGCAAGGGCAACGAAAAGGCGGACCAATTGGCGAAGTGCGGCGCAGCGAGCGAATTCGTAGGACCGGAACCGGTGCTGGTAATAGCGTTTTGCAGTATCGGGATGGCCATTAAAAACTGGATCCGAAGGAGACACAGGGAATACTGGGAACAAACCAAGGGTTGCCGTCAGGCGAAATCCATCCTGGGGTATACCTATAGGATGGACAGCGCCAGGGAAATCCTGGGTTTACCCAAGAAAGACATAAGGTCCGTGGTACGGACCCTGACAGGGCACAATCACTTGAACTATCATATGCACAAAATGGGGTATAGCCCCACGACGGAGTGCAGGAGGTGCGGCAGGGATGACGAAACATCCCTGCATGTATTACGCCAGTGCCCGGCATTAGCTAGGCTCAGGCAACAGACCCTCGGGGTCCATTTTATGGAAACAGAGGAAATTGAAACGCGATCAGTGGTCTACATACTGGGCTTCGTCAAGAGGTCTGGGGTCGACTGCTGAGGGTGAATAAGTAAGGGTGTGTCACAATAGGCTTTATAGCTTGAGCGACAGGGGAGCTCTTCATGGGCTTCCCGCCCGTATTAAAACTAAACTAAACTACACTTCTAAAAACAAAAGCCTCCAACTATTCTAAAACAGACCGACAGCACAGCCGCTCTGTATTAACTATGGTTGTTACCCATTTAAAACTTTTAGTTGCTGCTAGTGAGTACTGATCCAGTCTCCAACTTGTAAAGTTGACGCTCTGACTTTAGTCCATAATTTCGGCGACTTTTTTTGAGATGAAGACACGAAAGCTTCGCACTCGATCAGCGGTCCTTCGCGCTCGAGCAGTATTCGCGAGCTACCTGTTGAGCTACGATAAATTACTACGGAATAAACTGTGCCCAGAATTTAAACCTCACCTTAATCATTCAAAATCCTAACCCCGACTTACTAGTTTTCTCAAAACCCTAACAAAAAGAGTCCGACTTAGTTACGGTAGCCCAGTCTACGAAAGTGAAGGTGGAAAACTCGAAAGAACCTGAAATTGTAAAGAAGTAATTCTCTAGGAAACTGGAGAAAATTATCACCAGCGGATAGCAACTTAGCGAGTTGTTTTTCTCTCCGCCAAAAAAAATCTAACCCATAACGGTAAGTGCTCTACCATTGAAAAATTAAACCTTGACATGTTTCTGCTCTCCACACCTCCATAAGTTTTCCCTCTATTTCTTTCCTATTCACCTCACTCGGTCCTCTGCTAAGAGGATCTGGGTATTTCTTCTTCTATATCAGTCTTTTCACTCTCTCGGTCCTCTGCTTGGAGGATCTGGGAATTTCTCCTTTTATCTCTCAGTCTTTTTACTCTCTCGGTCCTCTGTTAAGAGGATCAGGGATTTTTCCCTCTTACTCCTCGGTCCTCTGTTAAGAGGATTGGGAATCTGTTTTATTCCTCTCTCGGTCCTCTGTCAAAAGGATCGTGGATTTTACTCTATCTTCCCGGTCCTCTATCAAGAGGATCTGGGATCCTAGTTGTCCATCATGATGGAAACGGTGACCACCAGGAAATGGCTTTTTGACTACAGATGGGCCAGCCCCGAAAGAATCGCCCAAGCCAACAAAAACGCTGGACAGAACGCTATCGCCGAGCCCTTGACGACCCGGGAGCCTACGTTCCCTTGCCACCTAAACGAAAGAGGAGGAATCACGGAGATCGCCGGAACCGGGTCAAAGGGCTCACAGCCAACCAACCTTCAATCGAAACCGCTCCTGAAACCACCGTCCAGGCCATTCCTCAGGGAAAGGTTATCGAGGAGCTCAACCTCCCCCAGCAACTCGATCAGGTCCTACCAGACTTGGAGGAATATTCCTTGCCGGCCGACATTTCCAACTTGGGAAACGAGGAACTCATTCCTCTCGAGGAAGTGTTGCGTGACCTAGGTGTCGATCTTCCGCCCGAGGAGACGTCCCCGCCACCCTTAGAATTATGGAACCCAGCCACAGGAACTACAAGTATTCAGCGCTTAGGGGAGGAGGACCTATTGGACCTGCGTGCCTCTCCTATCGACTTCTCGCCTCCGAAGTCCATTGAATTGTCGCCGCCAAAATTGGTATACTTTCTTTCGGCCATACCAAAGCCCCCTCCCAGGACTACACTAAGGGAGGTCCCCAGCCGTCCTTCCACGAGAGCGGAGCCTTCCAGAAAGCGGATGCACGAGCCCAGAACTAGCCTAACTCACCCTGACACGAGTTCTAGCGACAGAAAGAGGCCAAAGTCTCGTCCTCCTCCACGACGCTCACCCAGGAAGTCGAGGACTTATCCATCACCTCGCAAGCAACAGGCTCTCGCCCAAGTATACCGACGACCTCCCCAAACGTGCCGCTGTTTCGAGAAAGGCTCCCCAATGGAACCCAATCCGTCCAAAGACCTACCGGACGCCCAAAAGGCTTAAATCGATTATCATCCGTTCCCCGCCGACTACCGCGTGTCGAAACCTCTTTGGCCGTTGATTATACTCTGAATATTGGATAATATTTTTTGTAACTGACAAAATAATTTTTTTTTACTATTCCATAAATAGTTGCAGAATTTCTTTAGCACCATTCGTTTTTTTTTTTTTTTTTTTTTTTTTAATGACAGCTGATTTATTCGACTTCCAAATTATTTTATAAGTATTAATCTGTTGTAAGATCCCAGTTTCTTATTTTCGCCGAAACTAAGAAAGTTGATTTTTCAATTTAATCAGTTTTGCATTCAAATATCCTGGATTCTCGAACAGAAATCTTCGATTTATATGATTCCTCTAGTTTAGGTCCGTAACACACAATGTTCATTTAACAGATTATATTTTCTACAAACCGTGGTGAGAAATTCTTTTGTTTTTTTTTTAATCACGCGGAATTAATATTAGCTTAACATATCTAAAGGGCATTAAAGAATCTTGGATTTTACTTATCGCATGTTCCTCCTTAAGCCTTTAAAATAGACAAAATTCATTTCTTTAGTTCACGGTTGACAATGTAAAAGCATATTTCTCACAATTGGACCAATTCGGCAAATTTTGAAAATAATTATTCTTCCTTTCAAAAATAACATGTTTGATACAGACCAATTTTCAACAAAAAAAAGGAATTTTTAACCGAGAAAGATTTTTCAGTCGATAAAGAAAAAAAAATCGGAGTCAAAATGATTAATAAATCAACATTGAAGAATCAATCAAAAAATGTATAAATTTTCAGAATTATATGATTTTAGGCAATTATAAGCTGGAAACATTAACTTATACATCGAAAATTGTTCTAAAATCTTTTTTAATAATCGCTTAAAAATTTGCTTTGAAAAATCATAAAAAATTTTCCAAAAATCTAATTCAAATTTGGTTGTTTATCATCTTGAAACGTAAATTTTTCCTACAATTTTTCAAAAACCGGCATAATCAAAAAAATTACTTCAAAACCATCCAGATTCTATTTCGAAAATTTTTAATAATATACTAACAAAATTTCAGTTTTTAATGCAAATCAGTTTTTTTTTAGTTGAAAATAAACTATTTTTGACCGAAAATTCAACTATTCCATGTTTGGTTGAAAATTCATTTCTTTAGTTGAAAATTCCGTAATTTTGAATAGCTTTGTGATAATTCATGTATTTTGTTACAAATTAATCTTTTTGTATAGAAAATTTATCTTTTCGGTTGAAAATTCAACTGTTTAGTTAAATTTTGTTTGGTTGTTAAAAATACATTTTTGTGGTTGAAGACTCATTATTTTGGTAAAAAATTTATTTCTTTGGTTGAAATTTGTACCGTTCCGTTGAAAATTCGTTTTTATTTAGTTAAAAAATAAAATTTTAAACTGCAAATGTAACTATTCAATTTTTGCTTGATCATTTATCTTTATCAGTTGAAAATTCAATTATTATAGCGGAAAAATCATATTTTTGTGTTGAAAATTAAACTTTTTTGTTGAAAATTCATATCTTTGGGTTTAAAACTAAACTGTTTTGTCAGAAATTCGTCTTTTTGGATTGAAAATTTAACATTTTGGATGAATTTTTTTTTTCTTTATTGACTGTAAAATCTTTCTTGGTTGAAAATTCAACTCCTTTTTTGAAAATTTCCTGCTCTTTGGTTTGAAAATTTCCTTTTCTTTGGTTTGAAAATTAGGTTTGGAAATTTTTAAAATGAATAATAATTATTTTCAAAATTTGCCGATTTAATTTTGTGTTTTTTTTTCGACATTTTTCGCATAAACAAATTGGTTAAGCAGTAAAAAAATGTATGATGTTTGTTAATGAGTTTCCAAATTAAGCTAGGGATGACACAATTCATACTATTCACTTTTCATAAACTTGAACATTTCTTCTTAATTTTCAGTTTTTTAATTCAAATCACATATCAGTGGAATCGTTAGGGTTAGCCGAATTCGAATATTATATTTATCGATTACCAAGTGCTAATTTGAAAAAATGTTATATTCCGCATTCTAGTCCTAATTAGGTACAAAGGACTCCTGCTGGCCACAATCGAAGGCAGCAGTTCGGCTGAGTGAGGGGAAGCCGTGTAGTGGGGGAAGCGTTCGCAGGTCCCAGGGCGGAATTGCCATCTGACCGCCCCTACAACTTGCCGGGGCGAGGTAAAGGGTATGCATTGTATTGAGTACAATATCGTGGGCCTAAATGTCTCCTCAATATTTGGCCGCCAGGATCGGTAGTTACTTGCCTTGAATTTACTCCATGCAGACACTTCGCTAGCACATGTTTTTTCATATTTATTCAAGAGAAAATTTTTAATTAGATACATACACTTGTATATAAAATGTCAATCTAGATGGAGCATTTCGAAAATTTGTAAAATAATCATTACAAGCCGAGAAATTAGTCTTTAAAAGTAGGGTAACTTTGATCAAGCATATTTTTAACATAATAAATGTTCATAAAAATTGGATAAATGTTCTTTGTAGCTCATTATGTTCTGAATCCAGGCATACCACACAACTCATATTTTTCCCTACAGTTTCGAAGAAACCAGTAGCCAACGATCACCTTACAAAAGCTCATGTCCCCAGCCCTCTTCAGGCAAGATCAGTCAGTTCCAGCACGAATGTATCTCACCAGCCGGATTCCTGGCTCCCCCCACCATCGCTCCATTACTTTGAACGGCGCGTCAATTTGAATAGAACTCACAAGGAGAAAATACATATTTAATTGAAGATGTAAGCAACGCAGAATCATTCATCAATAATAATAAATTCAGTTCAACATCAAAAAGTATTTTAACTTCAATTAAAATAATATTTATATTGAGAGATGGATAAAATTACATAATTGGAAAATTTAATAACATTTTCTACACATAATCTAATATTGAAATAAATTCCTGAATTTTGTCAGAAATTCACTCTTAGCAACAGTCGACAAAGTGAACTCTTTCTGATCTGCACGTACACTAGGGAGGTCAAAAAATTTTTGCCAATTTTTCGCGGATTTTGATCAATTATTTCATAAGAGTTAATTATACTATTTAATTTATCCCTGTTATCGGCTAAACTTCTTAACGCCTGTGTCCCACACATGCGCAGTCAATTTTCTTTCTGGTGTATTGCTGAGAAAGTCTTCACAAGCTGGGAAATATTTGGAACCACTCACGATAAGAAAGCACCCCGATTCTTTTACTTATATATCGACGCCTCCATTCAATACAAGTCTATATGCTGACAGCGCCGTCTATGAGACTATATGCGAAATGGGCCGTGTATGAGACTATATGAAATTTGTACCGAGTATGAGACTATCTGCATTCTAGCAACTTTTCAGGAGAGCTGTTTGAAGTTTAAAATGTTTAAAAAAAGTCATAGGTGCACTCTAAAATAATGAAAATTGTTGCTTATGTTTACTCAACTTCTAATCTCAATATTTCCCCCCAAATTCTGTCAATGAACGAGTTTGAAATCAATAAAAAGTTGATAATAAGTAGATGACTTTTCTCAGAATGGATATAATTTTAATAATAGCTAACTAAAATGAATAAATTTGAAATATATAAATCACTGAAGTTGATGTTTGAAGTATATGGATGTTTTTTTTAATAATTTGCCTGTATGCAAATTACTTGAAAGCTGTAGGAAATAAAGGAAAAGCAAAAAGCTTATATTCGAGGTTATGTTATTATATATAACCTCCAAATGTCACATAGTATCCTTGGTGTGGATACAACATACAGGGTTGCCACCACTGCATTAAAAAACCATACCTCTTATTTAATAACAAGCGAAAGTATCATTCCGTCGATAATTGTATTTCGACTGTGACTTTTGAATAAGATCATATAAATGGAATTTCCTGTATTGTGTTTTGAAAAAAATGTACTTTTTGTAGGACATTTACATTCTTTCGCATATTTTTAATTTTTCTTATTTTGTCGCCCTTGCTTCGGAATGTCTGGCATGCTATAGATCCACAATGCACGCAAAATTGAATAAAAATACTAATTTATATATTCCTTTTTATTCCTTTAATACTTTACAGAATTGTAAAATATTTTAACAAACGATGCAGGATTGTTTACTCTATTAGAATATAATAATAACTCAAAATCGTCAAAAATGCAGATAGTCTCATACTCAGTACAAATTTCATATAGTCTCATACACGGTCCATTTCGCATATAGTCTCATAGACGGCGCTGTCAGCATATAGACTTGTATTGAATGGAGGCGTCGATATTATTTTCCCTTAATATATATTGTATATCTAACACAATTAGTTTTTATTATTATGTTTAATTATAAATTATGACAGGACAATAAAATATTAGACTAAGGGTTAGTATGGTTATTATTTATTATTTATGTTTCACTGTTAAGTACAATAGTCTGTTACTAGTTCAATGTTAGCGAACCTGCTTTCTTTAGTAAAAATGTAAGTAAATAATAATTAATTAAAATCTTCATAGATAGAGTTACATTACTTTTTAGCAGAATGAACATTTTGAAGTCTTAAGCTCAACTTTTTGCTGAATCTATAAAAGTGTTCCTAAAAATTTGAAAAAATGATAAAATCAAGAAAAACTCCTAATCTTTAAATCTAAATCAAGAGCTCGATTAAATATTACGTAATTGCTGAGTATCCATACAAAATATTCACATGTGCAATATTGATTATTGGGAGACAAATGTCCGAAATTTGTCGTTAACCTTCATTTTTTTATAAGGTATAACTTCAGATTTAGTTAGATATACAATGGAATATATATATATAATATATATGGAAGGTAAGAATGTATGTCATTCTTGAATTTTGAGTACCGCATATACTACACTATAATATGATATCCGTATCACAAATTGACATCGATTTTGGCCTATCACTTACGTTTTACGCGTTTTTTATTGATAATAATAAAAATAACGTTAATTTATGTTTGGAACGTTCCCAAGCGGCGGACATTTTACACATTCCTGGAACGTTCCGGGAACGTTCCAGGAACGTTCCGTGCTATTAGGGTAGTACATTCCAGAGCTTTTTATATGAATATGAAAGAAAAACATTTGCTTGAAAACTCATGTATTTTTCTTGTAAATTCGTTCTTATGGGGAGTTTTTTTAATAACAATTACAATATTGCATTTTTGCTTCGAAATCTATCTTTTTTAGTTGTAAATTCATATTTTGCTTCAAACTTTATGTAATGTGTCAAAATTCATCTTTTTTGTTTGAGAATACTTGGTTGCAAGTTTCACTACTTTATTAAACTAGCTGTGAATTCGATTTCGAGTGTTTCCACTTTGATTGTATTTATAATTATATGGTGCTCATTTCACGAGCACTTTGCTTCCCGTTAGCAAATGTATTTGCTTCCTCATAGAGGAAGCATTAGTTTTTTTTCAATAATAGATAAACCAAAGTCTTCATTTTGATCAATTTAAAAATAGAAATTTACAAAAAATACAAAATTACAAAATAATACAAAAAAATTTTCAAATACAAAGACAAATTAGACAAATCAAAATCTGTATTCGAAATGATCATTTTTCGAGCTGGAAAGGGGAAGAGAAAAGTTCTGTCGCACCCTTTCCCTTTCCCAGCTTTATGATGTCTTAAACAAAATTGTCAGAATTATTATATTTGAAAATTTACGATCAAATAGTATTTTCTATTCCTTCCTCAACTTTGTATTATGTCGATGAAAAAAGTTTTTCTGGTTGAAACAGATGATGCAAATATTATAAATGAGCATAACTTTCTTAATCTTGAATACAGTGTATTAATATTATAGATCAATCGATTTACCTCGAATCAAGGAATCTTCTCCGTTCTTGCATCAATTTTTAATTATGTTAGTGAAAAAACTTTCACTATAAAAAAGCGTGTTTCAAATATTATGCATCACCATAGCTTCCTTACTCTTCAATAAAATGTATCAATGTTATAGGTCAATCGATTCGTCTTGAATCAACAACTTTTCTATTCTCGCATCAACTTTAAATTATGAGAATGAGAACATTTTCACTATATAAAAATCGTTTTTAAAAATACAAAAAATACCATAACTTTCTTACTCTTAAATAAAATATATTGATATTGCAGGTCAATCGATTCGTCTCGAACCAAGGAATTTTTTATATTCTTGCATCAACTTTGAATTATGTTGAATAAGAAAGTTTTTCTATAAAAAACCGTATTTTCAAACATTATACATTACCATAGCTTCCTTACTCTCCAATAATATGTATTGATATTATAGGTCAATCGATTGGTCTCGAATCAACACATCTTTTCTGTTCGTGCATCAACTTTCAATTATGTTAAAGAAAAAAGTTTTACCATCTAATATGATAAAATTGATGTGAACTTGAGAAGTTAGCTAACGTTAGGTGTTTTCCTGCACTCTTATTGGTTGACTCTGAGAATTGAACATAGCAATATAAAAAAGTCCGCGAAATTTGAAAATATAAAATAAGAAGAAAACTATCATTAAATAAAATGAAATGACTGAAACAATTACTATCTTGACATAATATAATTTTATACGAAAGTTAATTTACGTTAGTCAGATTAATTTGATTTAATGACACAAAAAAGAAAATACAATATTTTAATTATGATTCACAAGAAGAGAGATAGAGAGAAATAAGGTGCGCGCGCGCACGTGTGCTGGGTCCGCAGTGATGCCAATATTGGGAGCCACGCGCTGGTTAGCTGCAGTTGGCGCGCAATTCAAAATAGGTATTAGAAACAATTCTTGTAACTAAAATAAAGAATTATCATAAAATGTGCAAGAATGTATATGAATTGTATTTGAAAATTTTTTTGTGAAATAAGTTAGGCTCTGGAATTAAATTGAAATCAACTATATTACAAAAAAAAGTGTTTCATTTAATTTTTCTTCCCTGAAATTGAATGTTATGCATTTTATATACAATGTTAAATTTTATATTCATCATTTATTTCAATGAAAAGAATTGTTGGTCACAACAATTTTGAATAGCTCGCCAAATGCAGCTATAACTAGCGCGCGGCCCTAACGTAAGCACAGTAGCTGAGGGATCTCAGGGAGCCAACATAGGCATTACTGCCGCTGTGTTAATTTTTCTCTCAGGCAATTAATCGCGAAAGTCGAATCCGTTGACGCACCAACGGTTGTCGGAAGTGACAAAAAATACAACATCATGAAATATCGTTTGAGTAACGGCAGCAAAATCATCCAGTGCGCTGCCTGGGAAAAAGTCATTCCGCGAATCCAGCAGTGCATCAAGCCGGACATTGTAAGTTTGAGATATATATATATACATGTCAGAAGATGACATTGGTTTGTATTTTTATTTACCTATGTATTCATTTACAGATTATTCATCTCACGAATGCTTGGGCCAATGCGGCAGTAGCGAAATTCAATAAGGGAACCGTCGGTTTCGAACTCTTGATAAAGGAAACAACGAAAATAACTGTCCTCAAGGCCGGGGAAGTTATTGAAGAGGAGGTAGAGTTCTTAAATTCTCGAGAATTAATGTTCAGGTTATATAACCGAGAATATGACAGAATTTAGGAGAATTTAAAAGAATTTAAGAATTTATGATTTTTAACAATATTTTTATTGATCACGTTATTTAAATAGTTAAATATAAGTTATTTACTAGCTGAGGCATATTTATAGGAATACAATATATGCAAAATTTGATCTTTTACTTATGATGGACATGGACGCATTCACCAAAATCATAGCACAATGCACCTACGAGCACGATGCACCGCAGTGCCGGCACCTAACCTCACATAAATGTGTACGACTGGCACAGGACGAAGAACGAACTCAATGAAAACGACTGGATGCTTAGTTTATATTTAAAATATGTTTTTAAGCTTTTTAACATTAAAAAATCGTTCTACGTTAACGAATAAATTAAATTTTTTGTTTTAATAGAATAAATTCTTAAATTCTCATAAATTCTCAGAGAATTTATTTCTCGGTCATATTCTCGGTAATATTCTCGTTCTCGTTACCGTTCTCGAAGTAATATAACCGACTTAGAACTCTAAGAGGAGGCAACTGCAACCGAGTGCGAACGCGCTGAAGTCCTCAATTTCAATGGATCTATTTGTAAGTCACACACATTTCTATTTGTAATTAGTTGATACAATGATTTAAGATTGAAAAAAAAATTTGCCTATTTTCAAAATTTTTACAGGTACTCCTGGGCATTTGCAATCGGAGTTTCAATTGGTCATTCAAAAAAACTCTTCATATGTGGTTTCATCTATCATGAAGAACGATTTGACGTTCGAAATTCGCGTACTTCATTACGACGAAAGCAACGAAATCAAAGTTGGAGATTTAGTCAAGGTCACAGGCACCGTTCAATTGGAAAAAGGTATACTTCAATTTTATTT